>CM056560.1:99679-282179 GCA_029721515.1 Synanceia verrucosa | reverse complement strand
AGTAGTTGTTGTAGTAGTAGTAGTAGAGGTACTATCAGGCTCCTCCTGTAGTAGTAGTAGTGGTAGTAGTAGTAGAGGTACTATCAGAGCTCCTCCTGTAGTAGTAGTAGTGGTAGTAGTAGTAGTAGTAGTAGTGGTAGTACTAGTCGTAGTAGTAGTAGGTACTATCAGGGCTCCTCCTGTAGTAGTAGTAGTGTTTGTAGTAGTAGATGTACTATCAGATCTCCTCCTGTTGTTGTAGTAGTTGTAGTAGCAGTAGTAGAGGTACTATCAGAGCTCCTCCTGTAGTAGTAGTAGTGGTAGTAGTAGTAGAGGTACTATCAGAGCTCCTCCTGTAGTAGTAGTAGTGTAGTAGTAGTAGTAGTAGTTATCAGAGCTCCTCCTGTAGTAGTAGTAGTGGTAGTAGTAGTGGGGTACTATCAGAGCTCCTCCTGTGGTAGTAGTAGTGGTAGTGGTAGTAGTAGTAGTAGTAGTAGTAGAGGTACTATCAGAGCTCCTCCTGTAGTAGTAGTAGTGGTAGTAGTAGTAGTAGTAGTAGTAGTAGAGGTATTATCAGAGCTCCTCCTGTAGTAGTAGTAGTGGTAGTAGTAGTAGTAGTAGTAGTAGTAGAGGTACTATCAGAGCTCCTCCTGTAGTAGTAGTAGTGGTAGTAGTAGTAGTAGTAGTAGTAGAGGTACTATCAGAGCTCCTCCTGTAGTAGTAGTAGTGGTAGTAGTAGTAGTAGTAGTAGTAGTAGAGGTACTATCAGAGCTCCTCCTGTAGTAGTAGTAGTGGTAGTAGTAGTAGTAGTAGTAGTAGTAGTAGAGGTACTATCAGAGCTCCTCCTGTAGTAGTAGTAGTGGTAGTAGTAGTAGTAGAGGTACTATCAGAGCTCCTCCTGTAGTAGTAGTAGTGGTAGTAGTAGTAGTAGAGGTACTATCAGAGCTCCTCCTGTAGTAGTAGTAGTGGTAGTAGTAGTAGTAGAGGTACTATCAGAGCTCCTCCTGTAGTAGTAGTAGTGGTAGTAGTAGTAGTAGTAGAGGTACTATCAGAGCTCCTCCTGTAGTAGTAGTAGTGGTAGTAGTAGTAGTAGTAGTAGTAGTAGAGGTACTATCAGAGCTCCTCCTGTAGTAGTAGTAGTGGTAGTAGTAGTAGTAGTAGTAGTAGTAGAGGTACTATCAGAGCTCCTCCTGTAGTAGTAGTAGTGGTAGTAGTAGTAGTAGTAGTAGTAGAGGTACTATCAGAGCTCCTCCTGTAGTAGTAGTAGTAGTGGTAGTAGTAGTAGTAGTAGTAGTAGTAGTAGTAGTAGAGGTACTATCAGAGCTCCTCCTGTAGTAGTAGTAGTGGTAGTAGTAGTAGTAGTAGTAGTAGAGGTACTATCAGAGCTCCTCCTGTAGTAGTAGTAGTGGTAGTAGTAGTAGTAGTAGTAGTAGTAGTAGAGGTACTATCAGAGCTCCTCCTGTAGTAGTAGTAGTAGTGGTAGTAGTAGTAGTAGTAGTAGTAGTAGTAGAGGTACTATCAGAGCTCCTCCTGCTGTTTCTCTCCACACTGACCACTCTGTTTTTTGCAGTTGGCCTATTATTACCAGAGGAAAGGCTGGAAGACCTCTCTGATCTGTGCCGACACCTTCAGAGCGGGTAGGCACCTCCTCTTTTCGCTCACCTCCTCCTCTTTTCGCTCACCTCCTCCTCCTTTCTTCGCTCACCTCCTCCTCCTTTCTTAGCTCACCTCCTCCATTCTTCGCTCACCGCCTCCTCCTTTCTTCGCTCACCTCCTCCTTTCTTCGCTCACCTCCTCCTCTTTTCGCTCACCTCCTCCTTTCTTAGCTCACCTCCTCCTCCTTTCTTAGCTTACCTCCTCCTTTCTTCGCTCACCTCCTCCTCTTTTCGCTCACCTCCTCCTCCTCTTTTCGCTCACCTCCTCCTCTTTTCGCTCACCTCCTCCTCCTTTCTTAGCTCACCTCCTCCTTTCTTTGCTCACCTCCTCCTCTTTTCGCTCACCTCCTCCTCCTTTCTTAGCTCACCTCCTCCATTCTTCGCTCACCGCCTCCTCCTTTCGTCGCTCACCTCCTCCTTTCTTCGCTCACCTCCTCCTCTTTTCGCTCACCTCCTCCTTTCTTAGCTCACCTCCTCCTCCTTTCTTAGCTTACCTCCTCCTTTCTTCGCTCACCTCCTCCTCCTCTTTTCGCTCACCTCCTCCTCCTCTTTTCGCTCACCTCCTCCTCTTTTCGCTCACCTCCTCCTCTTTTCGCTCACCTCCTCCTCCTTTCTTAGCTCACCTCCTCCTTTCTTTGCTCACCTCCTCCTCTTTTCGCTCACCTCCTCCTTTCATCTGACTTCAGGCCTCAGATTTCAAATGTTTTCTCCTCGTCTCTCAGGTGCCTTTGATCAGCTGAAACAGAATGCCACGAAAGCCAGAATCCCCTTCTACGGCAGGTGAGTCAGGTGCAGCCCCCTGCTGACCGCTGGGCTGACCCTGTGTGCCTCACCTGTGTGCCTCACCTGTGTGCCTCACCTGTGTGCCTCACCTGTGTGCCACACCTGTGTTTTGCTCAGTTACACAGAGATGGACCCGGTGGTCATCGCTGCAGAGGGTGTGGAGAAGTTCAAAGCTGAGAATTTTGAGATCATCATCGTGGACACCAGTGGACGACACAAACAGGAAGACTCTCTGTTCGAGGAGATGCTGCAAGTGTCCAACGCTGTGGTGAGTACCTGAATGCAGCGCCGCAGGCATATGGTCTGTACCTGAACTGACTGAGAGGCTGTGAAGTGGTGCGTGGGGTACCTGCAGCAGGTGCCCTCAGGTGCGTACCTGTGACAGGTGTGTCTCTCTCTACTTGTGCTTATATAGCAACCAGACAACATTGTGTACGTGATGGACGCGTCCATCGGCCAGGCCTGTGAGTCTCAGGCAAAGGCCTTCAAAGACAAAGTGGACGTGGCGTCAGTGATCGTCACCAAGCTGGACGGGCACGCTAAAGGAGGAGGAGCGCTGAGCGCGTAAGGCCATGGGGTCAACGCAGTGATGTCACAGTAACGCCGTTTCCTGTCATTGTGCTGACATTGTTCTTCGTCTGTGATTTCCTGTCAGTGTGGCGGCCACCAGGAGTCCCATCATCTTCATTGGAACAGGAGAACACATCGACGACTTCGAGCCCTTTAAGACTCAGCCGTTCATCAGCAAACTGCTCGGTAACTTTTTACAGTGTGGTGATGCACCGACACCTGGTGGTCTTATCACCAGAACACAAAGATAGACCCAGCAGAGCTACAGACAGTACCGCACCATTTCATTTAGCAGCCACAGCATCCCTACGTTGCATCATTGTCCGCCATGTTGTCTTGAGCGTTTCCATGGAAACCTGGGTAACTCCTCTTCCCTTCAGGGATGGGAGACATCGAGGGTTTGATCGACAGGGTGAACGAACTAAAACTGGACGACAATGAGGAGCTCATCGACAAACTGAAACATGGTAAGAAACTATACCTGTCCTCACCAAAGACAACACCTCACATCCTGTCCTGTCCTCACCTGAGATAATACTTGCTGTATTTTGGGTGTGATGACTCACCTGTGACCTCTGACCCCAGGTCAGTTCACTCTCAGGGACATGTACGAGCAGTTCCAGAACATCATGAAGATGGGCCCGTTTGGACAGATCATGGTAAACACTCACCTGCTGCTCAGTACACCCGAGTCATGTGGTCTAGAACCACCGATTAACTGGTCCTGGGTCTGTTAACCAGTACTGGTTTTGTGGGACTAAATCTGCTGGTTTGTGATGCGTTCAGGGGATGATTCCTGGGTTCGGCACTGACTTCATGAGTAAAGGAAACGAGCAAGAGTCGATGGCCAGACTGAAGAAGCTGATGACCATCATGGACAGCATGAACGACCAGGGTAAACCAGTTTAAACCAGTTTAAACCTGTGCTTTTCAGGACTCATGGCTTCAGCTGGTACTGGTTTCACTGGCTCCTCTGTTTCCTCAGAACTGGACAGTAAAGACGGAGCCAAGCTGTTCAGTAAGCAGCCCAACAGGGTCCAGAGAGTCGCCAGGGGGTCTGGGGTCGCCACCAGAGACGTCCAGGAGCTGCTGACCCAGTACACCAAGTTCGCCCAGATGGTCAAGAAGATGGGGGGCATCAAGGGCCTGTTTAAAGGTAGGGACCTAGACTGAGGGTGACTGGAGGACTGAGGGTGACTGGAGGACTAAAGGGGATTGGAGGACTGAGGGACTGAAAGGATTTGAGGAGGACCGAGCGGTCCGTGGCTTGGACCTGGTTCTAATGTGTCTTGTGTCCTTCAGGAGGAGACATGTCGAAGAACGTAAACCCGTCTCAGATGGCTAAACTGAACCAGCAGATGGCCAAAATGATGGACCCCCGAGTCCTGCACCACATGGGTGAGACCTGGTCCAGCTGCAGGAAGTCCAGATAAGTTCTGGTCTCATAGCTAGAACTGAATTCTGACCGGTTTCTGTTTTTTAAGGTGGAATGGCAGGTCTGCAGTCCATGATGCGTCAGTTCCAGCAGGGAGCGGCCGGCAACATGAAAGGCATGATGGGATTCAACAATATGTGACTGCTGACCAGCTGCCTGAAAACAAACTTCAACTCAAAGCTGTGCCTCCTGACAGGTACAGGTAGAGAGGGGCGGGGCTTAGAGTGCAGGAAGTGTAAAGAGACAAAATAAAAACAGGATGTTCGACTTTTCCTTCTGCTGTGTTCAGACTAATGATGATTAAAGGAGCAGGAAAAGAGACGGACTGCTCCTTTAAATGTTGAAGAGCTGCTTTTTGGGCCTGGTTAATTTAATTCTGTATAAGATGTTTGTGTCTAAGATTTAAACAGCAGAGAGTCCGTTCTGATTGGACGAGGAGATGCCACCTGATGACGACGATGATGATGACGACATCAGTTAGTGACAGTAATTTGTCACATAATAAACATTTTTATTGCACCATTTTTAAAACTGCAGTGTCTTATTTTGTTGTGATGACGTGCTGCTTTAATATCAAAGTATGGTAAAGCTAGCATCATCATCTTTATTTCCATCTTCCCAAATGTTGTATTTCTATTATATTTATTAATGCAGCAGCTGGTGAAGGTCAGTCTGCAGCACATCAGCAATTATTTCAATAAAACACTGGACTTACAGGATGCATACAGCTCGTCGCTCTGATCACAACCTGGTGAGACTGCATCCTCTTGACATACCTATGGCAAAGAAGCAAGCCCTCACTATAAGGTGTGTGAAGCTGTGGCCACACGACAACAGAATTCTGTAAATCGGACAAACTTACATACCAATTCCGTCTTGCGTACAGACGACTCCGGCGTTGTCGGTGACCCACTTTGGTATTTTCTGACAAGGTGTTCCAGAGTGAGAAGATCTAACAGCGCCATTTCGGAGTTGCACTGTGTACCCGGCGTTGTTGCTAAAAGTGACATCACGTCATCACATGACCAGAAGAAGGAGCTTAAAGTCCAGTGCGCCTCAGTCTGTCACAACAAGTTGTTGAACAACGATGGCAGATTACAGAGTAGCATATAGGTGCTGCTAAATTTATTTTGCTTTTTTCTCGGTTTGCACTCGTGCGCTTAAATAACAAGGACTTCATGTGTATACTCACTGCATTCTTTCGTTCTTTCGGTGGGTCTCTCTGTGTTTCTCTGCAGCTATGTAGACAGAAATACTTCTGGCAACATTGCGTATGTGGACACAAAAACTTCCACAAAGAAAAATCTCACAAGTGTTATCGTGCCATTGTCGAGGCCCTGCAGGACTGCTTCAGAACCACAGACTGGGATGTACTGTGTGACCCCCACAGTGAGGACATCAACACCACGACCCGCTGTGTGACGGACTATATAAACTTCTGTGTGGAGAACACTGTACCCACCAGGAAAGGAGCACGGACAGCTACAGGACCAGGATGGAAAAGAACTTGCAGCAGAATAAAGCAAGGGAGCTCTGGAGAGGCCTGAAAACCATCTCTGGTCACAGCAGAGGCCGTGAAAGAGGAGCTGAAGGAGACAAGGAGTGGACTCAGCCTGAGTCTGGAAAGAGTCCATCACTGTGGAAGACTTCCTGTGTGGTTCCTGTCCTGAAGACAACACACCCCAGGGAGCCCAACCACTTCAGGCCTGTGGTCCTCACTTCTCACCAGATGAAGACCCTGGAGAGGGTCATGTTGAGAAACCTCCACCTCATGATGAGCTCACATCTAGACCCACTGCAGTTTGTTTACCAACCGAACATCAGAGTGGATGATGCAATAATCTACCTGCTGCACAGATCACTGACTCACGTGGAGAACACCTGCAGCACTGTGAGGATCATGTTCTTTGATTTCTCTGGTGTGAGCATAACCACCTTCAGCTCAACGCCAGTAAGACCAAGGAGATGGTCATTGACTTCCACAGGAGGAAGACACCAGACTGCACCAGTGAACATCCAGGGTCTGGACAATGCTGGAGAAATGGTGGAGAGCTACAGGTACCTGGGTGTTCACCTCAACAATAAACTGGACCGGACTCACAACACAGATGTCCTGCATAAGAAGGGCCAACATCATCTCCACCTGCTGAGCAGACTGAGGTCCTTTGGTCTGCTCAGGACCTTTAATGACACTGTGGCGGCGTCTGCTGGGGAGCAGAGAGCACAGAGAGGGACAGGAAGACACTGAACAGGCTGATCAGGAGGACCAGCTCTGTCCTGGACTGCTCCCTGGACCCCTTAGAGGAGATGGGTGAGAGGATCATGGTGGACCCCTCTAAGCCTCTGCTGGACTGTGGAGCTTTAAGCAGCTCCTTCAGCTGCAGACTGAGACTCCATCCTGCTAGAAGGAGCTGCTGCAGATCATTACTACCATCAGTAATAAGACTCTATAACTTCAGCATCACTGGCTCATGATAACACGTCACCATCACTGCCTTGTTTCTCACACCAAATTAGTACCACTCAGTTACTTCAGTCTTGGAGGGCACCAGAGTAAATGCACTCAGTTACTTCAGTCTTGGAGGGCACTAGAGTAAATGCACTCAGTTACTTCAGTCTTGGAGGGCACTAGAGTAAATGCACTCAGTTACTTCAGTCTTGGAGGGCACTAGAGTAAATGCACTCAGTTACTTCAGTCTTGGAGGGCACTAGAGTAAATGCACTCAGTTACTTCAGTCTTGGAGGGCACTAGAGTACATGTATACTTAGTTACTTCAGTCTTGGAGGGCACTAGAGTAAATGCACTCAGTTACTTCAGTCTTGGAGGGCACCAGAGTAAATGCACTCAGTTACTTCAGTCTTGGAGGGCACTAGAGTAAATGCACTCAGTTACTTCAGTCTTGGAGGGCACTAGAGTAAATGCACTCAGTTATTTCAGTCTTGGAGGGCACCAGAGTAAATGCACTCAGTTACTTCAGTCTTGGAGGGCACTAGAGTAAATGCACTCAGTTACTTCAGTCTTGGAGGGCACCAGAGTAAATGCACTCAGTTACTTCAGTCTTGGAGGGCACTAGAGTAAATGCACTCAGTTACTTCAGTCTTGGAGGGCACTAGAGTACATGTATACTTAGTTACTTCAGTCTTGGAGGGCACTAGAGTAAATGCACTCAGTTACTTCAGTCTTGGAGGGCACCAGAGTAAATGCACTCAGTTACTTCAGTCTTGGAGGGCACCAGAGTAAATGCACTCAGTTACTTCAGTCTTGGAGGGCACTAGAGTAAATGCACTCAGTTACTTCAGTCTTGGAGGGCACTAGAGTACATGTATACTTAGTTACTTCAGTCTTGGAGGGCACTAGAGTAAATGCACTCAGTTACTTCAGTCTTGGAGGGCACTAGAGTAAATGCACTCAGTTACTTCAGTCTTGGAGGGCACTAGAGTAAATGCACTCAGTTACTTCAGTCTTGGAGGGCACTAGAGTAAATGCACTCAGTTACTTCAGTCTTGGAGGGCACTAGAGTAAATGCACTCAGTTACTTCAGTCTTGGAGGGCACTAGAGTAAATGCACTCAGTTACTTCAGTCTTGGAGGGCACTAGAGTAAATGCACTCAGTTACTTCAGTCTTGGAGGGCACCAGAGTAAATGCACTCAGTTACTTCAGTCTTGGAGGGCACTAGAGTACATGTATACTTAGTTACTTCAGTCTTGGAGGGCACTAGAGTAAATGCACTCAGTTACTTCAGTCTTGGAGGGCACCAGAGTAAATGCACTCAGTTACTTCAGTCTTGGAGGGCACTAGAGTAAATGCACTCAGTTACTTCAGTCTTGGAGGGCACCAGAGTAAATGCACTCAGTTACTTCAGTCTTGGAGGGCACTAGAGTACATGTATACTTAGTTACTTCAGTCTTGGAGGGCACTAGAGTAAATGCACTCAGTTACTTCAGTCTTGGAGGGCACTAGAGTAAATGCACTCAGTTACTTCAGTCTTGGAGGGCACTAGAGTACATGTATACTTAGTTACTTCAGTCTTGGAGGGCACTAGAGTAAATGCACTCAGTTACTTCAGTCTTGGAGGGCACTAGAGTACATGTATACTTAGTTACTTCAGTCTTGGAGGGCACTAGAGTACATGTATACTTAGTTACTTCAGTCTTGGAGGGCACCAGAGTAAATGCACTCAGTTACTTCAGTCTTGGAGGGCACCAGAGTAAATGCACTCAGTTACTTCAGTCTTGGAGGGCACTAGAGTACATGTATACTTAGTTACTTCAGTCTTGGAGGGCACCAGAGTAAATGCACTCAGTTACTTCAGTCTTGGAGGGCACCAGAGTAAATGCACTCAGTTACTTCAGTCTTGGAGGGCACTAGAGTACATGTATACTTAGTTACTTCAGTCTTGGAGGGCACCAGAGTAAATGCACTCAGTTACTTCAGTCTTGGAGGGCACTAGAGTACATGTATACTTAGTTACTTCAGTCTTGGAGGGCACCAGAGTAAATGCACTCAGTTACTTCAGTCTTGGAGGGCACTAGAGTACATGTATACTTAGTTACTTCAGTCTTGGAGGGCACTAGAGTAAATGCACTCAGTTACTTCAGTCTTGGAGGGCACTAGAGTACATGTATACTTAGTTACTTCAGTCTTGGAGGGCACTAGAGTAAATGCACTCAGTTACTTCAGTCTTGGAGGGCACTAGAGCAAATGCACTCAGTTACTTCAGTCTTGGAGGGCACTAGAGTAAATGCACTCAGTTACTTCAGTCTTGGAGGGCACCAGAGTAAATGCACTCAGTTACTTCAGTCTTGGAGGGCACTAGAGTACATGTATACTTAGTTACTTCAGTCTTGGAGGGCACTAGAGTAAATGCACTCAGTTACTTCAGTCTTGGAGGGCACCAGAGTAAATGCACTCAGTTACTTCAGTCTTGGAGGGCACTAGAGTAAATGCACTCAGTTACTTCAGTCTTGGAGGGCACTAGAGTAAATGCACTCAGTTACTTCAGTCTTGGAGGGCACCAGAGTAAATGCACTCAGTTACTTCAGTCTTGGAGGGCACTAGAGTAAATGCACTCAGTTACTTCAGTCTTGGAGGGCACTAGAGTACATGTATACTCAGTTACTTCAGTCTTGGAGGGCACTAGAGTAAATGCACTCAGTTACTTCAGTCTTGGAGGGCACTAGAGTAAATGCACTCAGTTACTTCAGTCTTGGAGGGCACTAGAGTAAATGCACTCAGTTACTTCAGTCTTGGAGGGCACTAGAGTACATGTATACTTAGTTACTTCAGTCTTGGAGGGCACTAGAGTAAATGCACTCAGTTACTTCAGTCTTGGAGGGCACCAGAGTAAATGCACTCAGTTACTTCAGTCTTGGAGGGCACTAGAGTAAATGCACTCAGTTACTTCAGTCTTGGAGGGCACTAGAGTAAATGCACTCAGTTACTTCAGTCTTGGAGGGCACTAGAGTACATGTATACTTAGTTACTTCAGTCTTGGAGGGCACTAGAGTAAATGCACTCAGTTACTTCAGTCTTGGAGGGCACTAGAGTAAATGCACTCAGTTACTTCAGTCTTGGAGGGCACTAGAGTACATGTATACTTAGTTACTTCAGTCTTGGAGGGCACCAGAGTAAATGCACTCAGTTACTTCAGTCTTGGAGGGCACTAGAGTACATGTATACTTAGTTACTTCAGTCTTGGAGGGCACCAGAGTAAATGCACTCAGTTACTTCAGTCTTGGAGGGCACCAGAGTAAATGCACTCAGTTACTTCAGTCTTGGAGGGCACTAGAGTACATGTATACTTAGTTACTTCAGTCTTGGAGGGCACTAGAGTAAATGCACTCAGTTACTTCAGTCTTGGAGGGCACTAGAGTAAATGCACTCAGTTACTTCAGTCTTGGAGGGCACCAGAGTAAATGCACTCAGTTACTTCAGTCTTGGAGGGCACTAGAGTACATGTATACTTAGTTACTTCAGTCTTGGAGGGCACTAGAGTAAATGCACTCAGTTACTTCAGTCTTGGAGGGCACTAGAGTAAATGCACTCAGTTACTTCAGTCTTGGAGGGCACCAGAGTAAATGCACTCAGTTACTTCAGTCTTGGAGGGCACTAGAGTAAATGCACTCAGTTACTTCAGTCTTGGAGGGCACTAGAGTACATGTATACTTAGTTACTTCAGTCTTGGAGGGCACTAGAGTAAATGCACTCAGTTATTTCAGTCTTGGAGGGCACTAGAGTAAATGCACTCAGTTACTTCAGTCTTGGAGGGCACTAGAGTACATGTATACTTAGTTACTTCAGTCTTGGAGGGCACCAGAGTAAATGCACTCAGTTACTTCAGTCTTGGAGGGCACTAGAGTACATGTATACTTAGTTACTTCAGTCTTGGAGGGCACCAGAGTAAATGCACTCAGTTACTTCAGTCTTGGAGGGCACTAGAGTACATGTATACTTAGTTACTTCAGTCTTGGAGGGCACCAGAGTAAATGCACTCAGTTACTTCAGTCTTGGAGGGCACTAGAGTACATGTATACTTAGTTACTTCAGTCTTGGAGGGCACCAGAGTAAATGCACTCAGTTACTTCAGTCTTGGAGGGCACTAGAGTACATGTATACTTAGTTACTTCAGTCTTGGAGGGCACCAGAGTAAATGCACTCAGTTACTTCAGTCTTGGAGGGCACTAGAGTACATGTATACTTAGTTACTTCAGTCTTGGAGGGCACTAGAGTAAATGCACTCAGTTACTTCAGTCTTGGAGGGCACTAGAGTACATGTATACTTAGTTACTTCAGTCTTGGAGGGCACCAGAGTAAATGCACTCAGTTACTTCAGTCTTGGAGGGCACTAGAGTACATGTATACTTAGTTACTTCAGTCTTGGAGGGCACTAGAGTAAATGCACTCAGTTACTTCAGTCTTGGAGGGCACCAGAGTAAATGCACTCAGTTACTTCAGTCTTGGAGGGCACTAGAGTACATGTATACTTAGTTACTTCAGTCTTGGAGGGCACTAGAGTAAATGCACTCAGTTACTTCAGTCTTGGAGGGCACCAGAGTAAATGCACTCAGTTACTTCAGTCTTGGAGGGCACTAGAGTAAATGCACTCAGTTACTTCAGTCTTGGAGGGCACCAGAGTAAATGCACTCAGTTACTTCAGTCTTGGAGGGCACTAGAGTACATGTATACTTAGTTACTTCAGTCTTGGAGGGCACTAGAGTAAATGCACTCAGTTACTTCAGTCTTGGAGGGCACTAGAGTAAATGCACTCAGTTACTTCAGTCTTGGAGGGCACTAGAGTACATGTATACTTAGTTACTTCAGTCTTGGAGGGCACTAGAGTAAATGCACTCAGTTACTTCAGTCTTGGAGGGCACTAGAGTACATGTATACTTAGTTACTTCAGTCTTGGAGGGCACTAGAGTACATGTATACTTAGTTACTTCAGTCTTGGAGGGCACCAGAGTAAATGCACTCAGTTACTTCAGTCTTGGAGGGCACCAGAGTAAATGCACTCAGTTACTTCAGTCTTGGAGGGCACTAGAGTACATGTATACTTAGTTACTTCAGTCTTGGAGGGCACCAGAGTAAATGCACTCAGTTACTTCAGTCTTGGAGGGCACCAGAGTAAATGCACTCAGTTACTTCAGTCTTGGAGGGCACTAGAGTACATGTATACTTAGTTACTTCAGTCTTGGAGGGCACCAGAGTAAATGCACTCAGTTACTTCAGTCTTGGAGGGCACTAGAGTACATGTATACTTAGTTACTTCAGTCTTGGAGGGCACCAGAGTAAATGCACTCAGTTACTTCAGTCTTGGAGGGCACTAGAGTACATGTATACTTAGTTACTTCAGTCTTGGAGGGCACTAGAGTAAATGCACTCAGTTACTTCAGTCTTGGAGGGCACTAGAGTACATGTATACTTAGTTACTTCAGTCTTGGAGGGCACTAGAGTAAATGCACTCAGTTACTTCAGTCTTGGAGGGCACTAGAGCAAATGCACTCAGTTACTTCAGTCTTGGAGGGCACTAGAGTAAATGCACTCAGTTACTTCAGTCTTGGAGGGCACCAGAGTAAATGCACTCAGTTACTTCAGTCTTGGAGGGCACTAGAGTACATGTATACTTAGTTACTTCAGTCTTGGAGGGCACTAGAGTAAATGCACTCAGTTACTTCAGTCTTGGAGGGCACCAGAGTAAATGCACTCAGTTACTTCAGTCTTGGAGGGCACTAGAGTAAATGCACTCAGTTACTTCAGTCTTGGAGGGCACTAGAGTAAATGCACTCAGTTACTTCAGTCTTGGAGGGCACCAGAGTAAATGCACTCAGTTACTTCAGTCTTGGAGGGCACTAGAGTAAATGCACTCAGTTACTTCAGTCTTGGAGGGCACTAGAGTACATGTATACTCAGTTACTTCAGTCTTGGAGGGCACTAGAGTAAATGCACTCAGTTACTTCAGTCTTGGAGGGCACTAGAGTAAATGCACTCAGTTACTTCAGTCTTGGAGGGCACTAGAGTAAATGCACTCAGTTACTTCAGTCTTGGAGGGCACTAGAGTACATGTATACTTAGTTACTTCAGTCTTGGAGGGCACTAGAGTAAATGCACTCAGTTACTTCAGTCTTGGAGGGCACCAGAGTAAATGCACTCAGTTACTTCAGTCTTGGAGGGCACTAGAGTAAATGCACTCAGTTACTTCAGTCTTGGAGGGCACTAGAGTAAATGCACTCAGTTACTTCAGTCTTGGAGGGCACTAGAGTACATGTATACTTAGTTACTTCAGTCTTGGAGGGCACTAGAGTAAATGCACTCAGTTACTTCAGTCTTGGAGGGCACTAGAGTAAATGCACTCAGTTACTTCAGTCTTGGAGGGCACTAGAGTACATGTATACTTAGTTACTTCAGTCTTGGAGGGCACCAGAGTAAATGCACTCAGTTACTTCAGTCTTGGAGGGCACTAGAGTACATGTATACTTAGTTACTTCAGTCTTGGAGGGCACCAGAGTAAATGCACTCAGTTACTTCAGTCTTGGAGGGCACCAGAGTAAATGCACTCAGTTACTTCAGTCTTGGAGGGCACTAGAGTACATGTATACTTAGTTACTTCAGTCTTGGAGGGCACTAGAGTAAATGCACTCAGTTACTTCAGTCTTGGAGGGCACTAGAGTAAATGCACTCAGTTACTTCAGTCTTGGAGGGCACCAGAGTAAATGCACTCAGTTACTTCAGTCTTGGAGGGCACTAGAGTACATGTATACTTAGTTACTTCAGTCTTGGAGGGCACTAGAGTAAATGCACTCAGTTACTTCAGTCTTGGAGGGCACTAGAGTAAATGCACTCAGTTACTTCAGTCTTGGAGGGCACCAGAGTAAATGCACTCAGTTACTTCAGTCTTGGAGGGCACTAGAGTAAATGCACTCAGTTACTTCAGTCTTGGAGGGCACTAGAGTACATGTATACTTAGTTACTTCAGTCTTGGAGGGCACTAGAGTAAATGCACTCAGTTATTTCAGTCTTGGAGGGCACTAGAGTAAATGCACTCAGTTACTTCAGTCTTGGAGGGCACTAGAGTACATGTATACTTAGTTACTTCAGTCTTGGAGGGCACCAGAGTAAATGCACTCAGTTACTTCAGTCTTGGAGGGCACTAGAGTACATGTATACTTAGTTACTTCAGTCTTGGAGGGCACCAGAGTAAATGCACTCAGTTACTTCAGTCTTGGAGGGCACTAGAGTACATGTATACTTAGTTACTTCAGTCTTGGAGGGCACCAGAGTAAATGCACTCAGTTACTTCAGTCTTGGAGGGCACTAGAGTACATGTATACTTAGTTACTTCAGTCTTGGAGGGCACCAGAGTAAATGCACTCAGTTACTTCAGTCTTGGAGGGCACTAGAGTACATGTATACTTAGTTACTTCAGTCTTGGAGGGCACCAGAGTAAATGCACTCAGTTACTTCAGTCTTGGAGGGCACTAGAGTACATGTATACTTAGTTACTTCAGTCTTGGAGGGCACTAGAGTAAATGCACTCAGTTACTTCAGTCTTGGAGGGCACTAGAGTACATGTATACTTAGTTACTTCAGTCTTGGAGGGCACCAGAGTAAATGCACTCAGTTACTTCAGTCTTGGAGGGCACTAGAGTACATGTATACTTAGTTACTTCAGTCTTGGAGGGCACTAGAGTAAATGCACTCAGTTACTTCAGTCTTGGAGGGCACCAGAGTAAATGCACTCAGTTACTTCAGTCTTGGAGGGCACTAGAGTACATGTATACTTAGTTACTTCAGTCTTGGAGGGCACTAGAGTAAATGCACTCAGTTACTTCAGTCTTGGAGGGCACCAGAGTAAATGCACTCAGTTACTTCAGTCTTGGAGGGCACTAGAGTAAATGCACTCAGTTACTTCAGTCTTGGAGGGCACCAGAGTAAATGCACTCAGTTACTTCAGTCTTGGAGGGCACTAGAGTACATGTATACTTAGTTACTTCAGTCTTGGAGGGCACTAGAGTAAATGCACTCAGTTACTTCAGTCTTGGAGGGCACTAGAGTAAATGCACTCAGTTACTTCAGTCTTGGAGGGCACTAGAGTACATGTATACTTAGTTACTTCAGTCTTGGAGGGCACTAGAGTAAATGCACTCAGTTACTTCAGTCTTGGAGGGCACTAGAGTACATGTATACTTAGTTACTTCAGTCTTGGAGGGCACTAGAGTACATGTATACTTAGTTACTTCAGTCTTGGAGGGCACCAGAGTAAATGCACTCAGTTACTTCAGTCTTGGAGGGCACCAGAGTAAATGCACTCAGTTACTTCAGTCTTGGAGGGCACTAGAGTACATGTATACTTAGTTACTTCAGTCTTGGAGGGCACCAGAGTAAATGCACTCAGTTACTTCAGTCTTGGAGGGCACCAGAGTAAATGCACTCAGTTACTTCAGTCTTGGAGGGCACTAGAGTACATGTATACTTAGTTACTTCAGTCTTGGAGGGCACCAGAGTAAATGCACTCAGTTACTTCAGTCTTGGAGGGCACTAGAGTACATGTATACTTAGTTACTTCAGTCTTGGAGGGCACCAGAGTAAATGCACTCAGTTACTTCAGTCTTGGAGGGCACTAGAGTACATGTATACTTAGTTACTTCAGTCTTGGAGGGCACTAGAGTAAATGCACTCAGTTACTTCAGTCTTGGAGGGCACTAGAGTACATGTATACTTAGTTACTTCAGTCTTGGAGGGCACTAGAGTAAATGCACTCAGTTACTTCAGTCTTGGAGGGCACTAGAGCAAATGCACTCAGTTACTTCAGTCTTGGAGGGCACTAGAGTAAATGCACTCAGTTACTTCAGTCTTGGAGGGCACCAGAGTAAATGCACTCAGTTACTTCAGTCTTGGAGGGCACTAGAGTACATGTATACTTAGTTACTTCAGTCTTGGAGGGCACTAGAGTAAATGCACTCAGTTACTTCAGTCTTGGAGGGCACCAGAGTAAATGCACTCAGTTACTTCAGTCTTGGAGGGCACTAGAGTAAATGCACTCAGTTACTTCAGTCTTGGAGGGCACTAGAGTAAATGCACTCAGTTACTTCAGTCTTGGAGGGCACCAGAGTAAATGCACTCAGTTACTTCAGTCTTGGAGGGCACTAGAGTAAATGCACTCAGTTACTTCAGTCTTGGAGGGCACTAGAGTACATGTATACTCAGTTACTTCAGTCTTGGAGGGCACTAGAGTAAATGCACTCAGTTACTTCAGTCTTGGAGGGCACTAGAGTAAATGCACTCAGTTACTTCAGTCTTGGAGGGCACTAGAGTAAATGCACTCAGTTACTTCAGTCTTGGAGGGCACTAGAGTACATGTATACTTAGTTACTTCAGTCTTGGAGGGCACTAGAGTAAATGCACTCAGTTACTTCAGTCTTGGAGGGCACCAGAGTAAATGCACTCAGTTACTTCAGTCTTGGAGGGCACTAGAGTAAATGCACTCAGTTACTTCAGTCTTGGAGGGCACTAGAGTAAATGCACTCAGTTACTTCAGTCTTGGAGGGCACTAGAGTACATGTATACTTAGTTACTTCAGTCTTGGAGGGCACTAGAGTAAATGCACTCAGTTACTTCAGTCTTGGAGGGCACTAGAGTAAATGCACTCAGTTACTTCAGTCTTGGAGGGCACTAGAGTACATGTATACTTAGTTACTTCAGTCTTGGAGGGCACCAGAGTAAATGCACTCAGTTACTTCAGTCTTGGAGGGCACTAGAGTACATGTATACTTAGTTACTTCAGTCTTGGAGGGCACCAGAGTAAATGCACTCAGTTACTTCAGTCTTGGAGGGCACCAGAGTAAATGCACTCAGTTACTTCAGTCTTGGAGGGCACTAGAGTACATGTATACTTAGTTACTTCAGTCTTGGAGGGCACTAGAGTAAATGCACTCAGTTACTTCAGTCTTGGAGGGCACTAGAGTAAATGCACTCAGTTACTTCAGTCTTGGAGGGCACCAGAGTAAATGCACTCAGTTACTTCAGTCTTGGAGGGCACTAGAGTACATGTATACTTAGTTACTTCAGTCTTGGAGGGCACTAGAGTAAATGCACTCAGTTACTTCAGTCTTGGAGGGCACTAGAGTAAATGCACTCAGTTACTTCAGTCTTGGAGGGCACCAGAGTAAATGCACTCAGTTACTTCAGTCTTGGAGGGCACTAGAGTAAATGCACTCAGTTACTTCAGTCTTGGAGGGCACTAGAGTACATGTATACTTAGTTACTTCAGTCTTGGAGGGCACTAGAGTAAATGCACTCAGTTATTTCAGTCTTGGAGGGCACTAGAGTAAATGCACTCAGTTACTTCAGTCTTGGAGGGCACTAGAGTACATGTATACTTAGTTACTTCAGTCTTGGAGGGCACTAGAGTAAATGCACTCAGTTACTTCAGTCTTGGAGGGCACCAGAGTAAATGCACTCAGTTACTTCAGTCTTGGAGGGCACTAGAGTAAATGCACTCAGTTACTTCAGTCTTGGAGGGCACCAGAGTAAATGCACTCAGTTACTTCAGTCTTGGAGGGCACTAGAGTACATGTATACTTAGTTACTTCAGTCTTGGAGGGCACTAGAGTAAATGCACTCAGTTACTTCAGTCTTGGAGGGCACTAGAGTAAATGCACTCAGTTACTTCAGTCTTGGAGGGCACTAGAGTACATGTATACTTAGTTACTTCAGTCTTGGAGGGCACTAGAGTAAATGCACTCAGTTACTTCAGTCTTGGAGGGCACTAGAGTACATGTATACTTAGTTACTTCAGTCTTGGAGGGCACTAGAGTACATGTATACTTAGTTACTTCAGTCTTGGAGGGCACCAGAGTAAATGCACTCAGTTACTTCAGTCTTGGAGGGCACCAGAGTAAATGCACTCAGTTACTTCAGTCTTGGAGGGCACTAGAGTACATGTATACTTAGTTACTTCAGTCTTGGAGGGCACCAGAGTAAATGCACTCAGTTACTTCAGTCTTGGAGGGCACCAGAGTAAATGCACTCAGTTACTTCAGTCTTGGAGGGCACTAGAGTACATGTATACTTAGTTACTTCAGTCTTGGAGGGCACCAGAGTAAATGCACTCAGTTACTTCAGTCTTGGAGGGCACTAGAGTACATGTATACTTAGTTACTTCAGTCTTGGAGGGCACCAGAGTAAATGCACTCAGTTACTTCAGTCTTGGAGGGCACTAGAGTACATGTATACTTAGTTACTTCAGTCTTGGAGGGCACTAGAGTAAATGCACTCAGTTACTTCAGTCTTGGAGGGCACTAGAGTACATGTATACTTAGTTACTTCAGTCTTGGAGGGCACTAGAGTAAATGCACTCAGTTACTTCAGTCTTGGAGGGCACTAGAGCAAATGCACTCAGTTACTTCAGTCTTGGAGGGCACTAGAGTAAATGCACTCAGTTACTTCAGTCTTGGAGGGCACCAGAGTAAATGCACTCAGTTACTTCAGTCTTGGAGGGCACTAGAGTACATGTATACTTAGTTACTTCAGTCTTGGAGGGCACTAGAGTAAATGCACTCAGTTACTTCAGTCTTGGAGGGCACCAGAGTAAATGCACTCAGTTACTTCAGTCTTGGAGGGCACTAGAGTAAATGCACTCAGTTACTTCAGTCTTGGAGGGCACTAGAGTAAATGCACTCAGTTACTTCAGTCTTGGAGGGCACCAGAGTAAATGCACTCAGTTACTTCAGTCTTGGAGGGCACTAGAGTAAATGCACTCAGTTACTTCAGTCTTGGAGGGCACTAGAGTACATGTATACTCAGTTACTTCAGTCTTGGAGGGCACTAGAGTAAATGCACTCAGTTACTTCAGTCTTGGAGGGCACTAGAGTAAATGCACTCAGTTACTTCAGTCTTGGAGGGCACTAGAGTAAATGCACTCAGTTACTTCAGTCTTGGAGGGCACTAGAGTACATGTATACTTAGTTACTTCAGTCTTGGAGGGCACTAGAGTAAATGCACTCAGTTACTTCAGTCTTGGAGGGCACCAGAGTAAATGCACTCAGTTACTTCAGTCTTGGAGGGCACTAGAGTAAATGCACTCAGTTACTTCAGTCTTGGAGGGCACTAGAGTAAATGCACTCAGTTACTTCAGTCTTGGAGGGCACTAGAGTACATGTATACTTAGTTACTTCAGTCTTGGAGGGCACTAGAGTAAATGCACTCAGTTACTTCAGTCTTGGAGGGCACTAGAGTAAATGCACTCAGTTACTTCAGTCTTGGAGGGCACTAGAGTACATGTATACTTAGTTACTTCAGTCTTGGAGGGCACCAGAGTAAATGCACTCAGTTACTTCAGTCTTGGAGGGCACTAGAGTACATGTATACTTAGTTACTTCAGTCTTGGAGGGCACCAGAGTAAATGCACTCAGTTACTTCAGTCTTGGAGGGCACCAGAGTAAATGCACTCAGTTACTTCAGTCTTGGAGGGCACTAGAGTACATGTATACTTAGTTACTTCAGTCTTGGAGGGCACTAGAGTAAATGCACTCAGTTACTTCAGTCTTGGAGGGCACTAGAGTAAATGCACTCAGTTACTTCAGTCTTGGAGGGCACCAGAGTAAATGCACTCAGTTACTTCAGTCTTGGAGGGCACTAGAGTACATGTATACTTAGTTACTTCAGTCTTGGAGGGCACTAGAGTAAATGCACTCAGTTACTTCAGTCTTGGAGGGCACTAGAGTAAATGCACTCAGTTACTTCAGTCTTGGAGGGCACCAGAGTAAATGCACTCAGTTACTTCAGTCTTGGAGGGCACTAGAGTAAATGCACTCAGTTACTTCAGTCTTGGAGGGCACTAGAGTACATGTATACTTAGTTACTTCAGTCTTGGAGGGCACTAGAGTAAATGCACTCAGTTATTTCAGTCTTGGAGGGCACTAGAGTAAATGCACTCAGTTACTTCAGTCTTGGAGGGCACTAGAGTACATGTATACTTAGTTACTTCAGTCTTGGAGGGCACCAGAGTAAATGCACTCAGTTACTTCAGTCTTGGAGGGCACTAGAGTACATGTATACTTAGTTACTTCAGTCTTGGAGGGCACCAGAGTAAATGCACTCAGTTACTTCAGTCTTGGAGGGCACTAGAGTACATGTATACTTAGTTACTTCAGTCTTGGAGGGCACCAGAGTAAATGCACTCAGTTACTTCAGTCTTGGAGGGCACTAGAGTACATGTATACTTAGTTACTTCAGTCTTGGAGGGCACCAGAGTAAATGCACTCAGTTACTTCAGTCTTGGAGGGCACTAGAGTACATGTATACTTAGTTACTTCAGTCTTGGAGGGCACCAGAGTAAATGCACTCAGTTACTTCAGTCTTGGAGGGCACTAGAGTACATGTATACTTAGTTACTTCAGTCTTGGAGGGCACTAGAGTAAATGCACTCAGTTACTTCAGTCTTGGAGGGCACTAGAGTACATGTATACTTAGTTACTTCAGTCTTGGAGGGCACCAGAGTAAATGCACTCAGTTACTTCAGTCTTGGAGGGCACTAGAGTACATGTATACTTAGTTACTTCAGTCTTGGAGGGCACTAGAGTAAATGCACTCAGTTACTTCAGTCTTGGAGGGCACCAGAGTAAATGCACTCAGTTACTTCAGTCTTGGAGGGCACTAGAGTAAATGCACTCAGTTACTTCAGTCTTGGAGGGCACCAGAGTACATGTATACTTAGTTACTTCAGTCTTGGAGGGCACTAGAGTAAATGCACTCAGTTACTTCAGTCTTGGAGGGCACTAGAGTAAATGCACTCAGTTACTTCAGTCTTGGAGGGCACTAGAGTAAATGCACTCAGTTACTTCAGTCTTGGAGGGCACTAGAGTAAATGCACTCAGTTACTTCAGTCTTGGAGGGCACTAGAGTACATGTATACTTAGTTACTTCAGTCTTGGAGGGCACCAGAGTAAATGCACTCAGTTACTTCAGTCTTGGAGGGCACCAGAGTAAATGCACTCAGTTACTTAAGTCTTGGAGGGCACTAGAGTAAATGCACTCAGTTACTTCAGTCTTGGAGGGCACCAGAGTAAATGCACTCAGTTACTTCAGTCTTGGAGGGCACTAGAGTACATGTATACTTAGTTACTTCAGTCTTGGAGGGCACTAGAGTAAATGCACTCAGTTACTTCAGTCTTGGAGGGCACTAGAGTAAATGCACTCAGTTACTTCAGTCTTGGAGGGCACTAGAGTACATGTATACTTAGTTACTTCAGTCTTGGAGGGCACTAGAGTAAATGCACTCAGTTACTTCAGTCTTGGAGGGCAGTAGAGTAAATGCACTCAGTTACTTCAGTCTTGGAGGGCACTAGAGTAAATGCACTCAGTTACTTCAGTCTTGGAGGGCACTAGAGTAAATGCACTCAGTTACTTCAGTCTTGGAGGGCACTAGAGTACATGTATACTTAGTTACTTCAGTCTTGGAGGGCACTAGAGTAAATGCACTCAGTTACTTCAGTCTTGGAGGGCACTAGAGTACATGTATACTTAGTTACTTCAGTCTTGGAGGGCACCAGAGTAAATGCACTCAGTTACTTCAGTCTTGGAGGGCACTAGAGTAAATGCACTCAGTTACTTCAGTCTTGGAGGGCACTAGAGTAAATGCACTCAGTTACTTCAGTCTTGGAGGGCACTAGAGTAAATGCACTCAGTTACTTCAGTCTTGGAGGGCACTAGAGTAAATGCACTCAGTTACTTCAGTCTTGGAGGGCACTAGAGTAAATGCACTCAGTTACTTCAGTCTTGGAGGGCACCAGAGTAAATGCACTCAGTTACTTCAGTCTTGGAGGGCACTAGAGTAAATGCACTCAGTTACTTCAGTCTTGGAGGGCACTAGAGTACATGTATACTTAGTTACTCCAGTCAATGTTTCTTGTTTTTGTTTTTTTTTTTTTTTTTTTTTGGGGGTCTGCACTGTGGGTGAGGCTCCACCAAAGATCCTTTCAGATGAAGATGAAACACTCTGCGTTACCTATATTTTCAAATCATCACGACTTTATGTTAGTATTATTGTGACTTGATTCTGGATGTATATATTTTTGTCATTTATTTATTTATGTCATTCCCCAAATCTCTCCCTTACAGTGAATTTATAATGTGGGGGAGATGAAGGAGAATGTGGTCCCTAAATATTGCCCCAAGTGAGACATCTTGTCTTTTGTCCTCTCTGTCTTGACGTGGCGCCGGGCCGCCGCCATGTTGTTTTGCTTCGTTGTCAGCAGAGAGGAGCAGCAGGTGAGAGGCTGTTTCTTCCGCTCAGAGACTCACCTGGAACCGACAGAAGTCCTGCTTCACCTGGACTCTTCCTGGTCACCTGTGTTCACCTGAACCTGTCACCTGGTGATGACGCTGTTGTTTACCTGCTCAGTGAGCTGCTGTTAGCTGTTAGCTCTGATGCTCCGCGCTGTAAAAATCAAAGTTAAATGTAACGGTCGTCAGCCCTTATTGATTATCAGCTCTCATTGATTACCTGAACGTTTCTTAGTGTTTCAGTTAAACATCAGAGGTGTAAAACTACGACATACAACGTTACATTTGCTGCAGTACTGAGGTACTTGTCTCATCAGCTTTGTGCTTCACTTCGTTGTGTTTACTGTACTTTTACAGATACCTGAAATATTTATTTCAAAGTCCTGAGAAAAGTACAGAGTTTGGTTGGTGCCTCCTGAGCTGGAAGAAAGTTTTTTTTTCTAGTGATGGAATGTAACGAAGTACAAGTATCTCAAGCTTGAAGTACCTGAGGTACTTACTAGAGTATTTGAATGTGCTGGTACTCTTTAAAATGCAGAAGTACAAAGGCTCAGTACTGTAGTATTCCTCAGTGGTACCGTAGTATTCTGTGGTAGTACCGTAGTATTCCTCAGGGGTATTGTAATATTCTGTGGTAGTACCGTAGTATTCCTCAGGGGTATTGTAATATTCTGTGGTAGTACCGTAGTATTCCTCAGGGGTATTGTAATATTCTGTGGTAGTACCGTAGTATTCCTCAGGGGTACCGTAATATTCTGTGGTAGTACCGTAGTATTCCTCAGGGGTACCGTAGTATTCTGTGGTAGTACCGTAGTATTCCTCAGTGGTACAGTAGTATTCTCTGGTAGCACGGCAGTATTCCTCAGTGGTACCGTAGTATTCTGTGGTAGCGCTGTAGTATTTCTAAGTGGTACCGTAGTATTCTGTGGTAGCGCCGTAGTATTCCTCAGGGGTACCGTAGTATTCTGTGGTAGTACCGTAGTATTCCTCAGTGGTACCGTAGTATTCTGTGGTAGTGCCGTAGTATTCCTCAGTGGTACCGTAGTATTCTGTGGTAGCGCTGTAGTATTCCTCAGTGGTACCGTAGTATTCTGTGGTAGCGCTGTAGTATTTCTAAGTGGTACCGTAGTATTCTGTGGTAGCGCCGTAGTATTCCTCAGGGGTACCGTAGTATTCTGTGGTAGTACCGTAGTATTCCTCAGGGGTACCGTAGTATTCTGTGGTAGTACCATAGTATTCCTCAGGGGTACCGTAGTATTCAGTGGTAGTACTGTAGTATTCCTCAGGAGTACAGTAGTATTCTCTGGTAGCACGGCAGTATTCCTCAGTGGTACCGTAGTATTCTGTGGTAGCACTGCAGTATTCCTCAGTGGTACCGTAGTATTCTGTGGTAGCGCCGTAGTATTCCTCAGGGGTACCGTAGTATTCTGTGGTAGTACCGTAGTATTCCTCAGGGGTACCGTAGTATTCTGTGGTAGTACCATAGTATTCCTCAGGGGTACCGTAGTATTCAGTGGTAGTACTGTAGTATTCCTCAGGAGTACAGTAGTATTCTCTGGTAGCACGGCAGTATTCCTCAGTGGTACCGTAGTATTCTGTGGTAGCACTGCAGTATTCCTCAGTGGTACCGTAGTATTCTGTGGTAGCACCGTAGTATTCTTGAGTCGTGCCGTAGTATTCTTCTGTAGTGGTACTGTAGTATTCAAAAGTAATACTGTAGTATTCCTTAGTGGTACCGTAGTATACTGTGGTAGTACTGTAGTATTCCTTAGTGGTACTGCAGTATTCTGTGGTATTACTGTAGTATTCCTTAGTGGTACCGTAGTATTCTGTGGTAGTACTGTTGTATTCCTTTGGGGTACTGTAGTATTCTGTGGTAGTACTGTAGTATTCCTTAGTGTTACTGTAGTATTCTGTGGTAATACTGTAGTAATTCTTCGTGGTACTGTAGTATTCTGTAGTAGTACTGTAGTATTCCTTAGTGTTACTGTAGTATTCTGTAGTAATACTGTAGTAATTCTTCGTGGTACTGTAGTATTCTGTAGTATAACTGTAGTATTCTTGAGTCATGCCGTAGTATTCTGTAGTAGTACTGTAGTATTCTGTAGTAATACTGTAGTATTCCTTAGTGGTACTGTAGTAGTCTGTAGTAGTACTGTAGTATTCTTGAGTAGTGCCGTAGTATTCTGTAGTAGTACTGTAGTATTCTTGAGTCGTATTCTGTGGTAGTACTGTAGTATTCTGTACTGTAGGACACTGACACCGTTTCCTCCCCCACAGCCTTTGTTGCCATGGCGACCTTCCCAGAGTACATCGCTCAGAACGAGGAGCGTGACGGTGTTCGCTTCAGCTGGAACGTCTGGCCGTCCAGCCGCCTGGAGGCGACCCGGATGGTCGTCCCGGTGGCGTCGCTCTTCACCCCCCTGAGAGAACGGCCTGACCTGCCGCCCATTCAGTACGAACCGGTTCTCTGCAGCCGGGCCACCTGCCGAGCTGTGCTCAACCCACTGTGGTATGCATCACTGCACACCTGAGTGACATCACAGGCAGGGGTCAGGTGCACCTGTCTCACCTTCACCTGTCTGACCTTCACCTGTCTCACCTGTGCATATCTCACCTGTACCTGTCTGTGTTCCAGTCAGGTGGACTACAGAGCCAAACTGTGGGCCTGTAACTTCTGCTACCAGAGGAACCAGGTTCAGTATCAGCACACTAACATGTCCTGACATGTCCTCACAAAGACAGAGGAGGACGCCCAGACTAACACACCTGTTCTGTTTCAGTTTCCTCCGTCCTATGCTGGAATCTCTGAGATGAACCAACCGGCTGAGCTGCTGCCTCAGTTCTCCACCATTGAGTATGTGGTCCAGGTAAGACCGAGACCTGCAGAGACACTGAGAGACATACAGGTACAGGAGACAGGTAGATCATACTCTCAGATGTAAAACCCGATGTGGTCTTTGTCCTCAGAGGGGTCCCCAGATGCCACTGGTCTTCCTCTACGTGGTGGACACCTGTATGGAGGACGAGGACCTGCAGGCTCTGAAAGAGTCTCTGCAGATGTCCCTGTCTCTGCTGCCCCCCACAGCTCTGGTGGGACTCATCACCTTCGGCCGCATGGTCCAAGTCCACGAGCTGGGCTGTGAGGGCATCTCTAAGAGCTACGTCTTCAGGGGGACCAAGGACCTGAACGCCAAGCAGCTCCAGGTATCTCCCGAAACCAGGTCCAGAACTGGTCCAGAACCAGTCCTTTTTTTAATGTAAACTGAGTCAACTGCAGATCTTTTCGCTACAGTGTACTAATATGAATTTTTTGACATTTAGCCTTTAAAACACAAAAAGAGGTAATGGGGCAGGAAAACAAATACTCCTCCTGGTCCAGGACTTGGTCTTACTAGTCCTCAGTTGTAACCAGGTGTGTGTGTGTGTGTGTATGCAGGAGATGCTCGGTCTGACCAAACCTTCCGCCAATCAGGGACGAGGACCTCAACCTGCCCAGCAGCCTCTGTCCAACAGGTAAACACACACACATATTTGTTTTGCTGTACTTAAGGGGACCCTTCCTGGTGTAGTTCAGTCTCTAGAAGGTCCTAAAGCCTGACCAACACCTCGATCTAAACCTGGACCTTAAAACCAAGTCGGCACTTTCTGACAGTCCTCTGAGGACCAGATTGATCCTTGCTGTGATGGTTTGAATGTAGTGTAAGGTGCGACCTCTCCTTCAGGTGTTGTTCAGGTGTTTCGATGTGACCAGGAAGTGCATCTTGTCCCTTCAGGTTCCTACAGCCAGTGCAAAAGATTGACATGAACCTGACTGACCTGCTGGGGGAGCTGCAGAGGGACCCCTGGCCCGTCACTCAGGGGAAGCGGCCTCTGCGCTCACTGGGCGTCGCCATGTCCATCGCCGTGGGCCTGCTGGAGGTGAGTCAGGAGTCCGTACCGTGTTACGAGTCCGTACCGTGTCACGAGTCCGCACCGTGTCACGAGTCCGCACCATGTCAGGAGTCCGTACCATGTCATGCAGAATATGTGTGTCTTACCCACAGTGCACCTTCCCCAACACGGGTGCTCGAATCATGACCTTCATTGGTGGCCCGGCAACGCAGGGCCCTGGCATGGTGGTGGGAGATGAGCTGAAGACCCCCATCAGGTCCTGGCACGACCTGGAGAAGGACAACGCCAAGTTCATGAAGAAAGCCACCAAGGTGACAACAGTGCTAGTACAGCAGTACTGTTGCTAATGACAGTAAATGTTGTGTTTTTCTATGTGGTGGCAGCCATGTTCACTGTGTTTGTTTTAGCACTACGAGGCTCTCGCTAACAGAGCGTCTGCTAACGGTCACATCATCGACATCTACGCCTGCGCTCTGGATCAGACCGGCCTGCTGGAGATGAAGTGCTGCGCCAACCACACCGGGTCTGTTATTACCTGTCTGTCTCTCTGGTATAACTCGTCTCTCTATCGTCACCTGTCTGTCTCTCTGGTATAACTCGTCTCTCTATCGTTACCTGTCTGTCTCTCTGGTATAACTCGTCTCTCTATCGTTACCTGTCTGTCTCTCTGGTATAACTCGTATTTCTATCGTTACCTGTCTGTCTCTCTGGTATAACTCGTCTCTCTATCGTTACCTGTCTGTCTCTCTGGTATAACTCGTCTCTCTATCGTTACATGTCTGTCTCTCTGGTATAACTCATCTTTCTATCGTTACCTGTCTGTCTCTCTGGTATAACTCGTCTCTCTATCGTTACCTGTCTGTCTCTCTGGTATAACTCATCTTTCTATCGTTACCTGTCTGTCTCTCTGGTATAACTCGTCTCTCTATCGTTACCTGTCTGTCTCTCTGGTATAACTCGTCTCTCTGTCGTTACCTGTCTGTCTCTCTGGTATAACTCGTCTCTCTATCGTTACCTGTCTGTCTCTCTGGTATAACTCGTCTCTCTGTCGTTACCTGTCTGTCTCTCTGGTATAACTCGTCTCTCTGTCGTTACCTGTCTGTCTCTCTGGTATAACTCGTCTCTCTATCGTTACCTGTCTGTCTCTCTGGTATAACTCGTCTCTCTATCGTTACCTGTCTGTCTCTCTGGTATAACTCGTCTCTCTATCGTTACCTGTCTGTCTCTCTGGTATAACTCGTCTCTCTATCGTTACCTGTCTGTCTCTCTGGTATAACTCGTCTCTCTATCGTTACCTGTCTCTCTGGTATAACTCGTCTCTCTGTCGTTACCTGTCTCTCTGGTATAACTCGTCTCTCTGTCGTTACCTGTCTGTCTCTCTGGTATAACTCGTCTTTCTATCGTTACCTGTCTCTCTGGTATAACTCGTCTCTCTGGCGTTACCTGTCTCTCTGGTATAACTCGTCTCTCTGTCGTTACCTGTCTGTCTCTCTGGTATAACTCGTCTCTCTATCGTTACCTGTCTCTCTGGTATAACTCGTCTCTCTGTCGTTACCTGTCTGTCTCTCTGGTATAACTCGTCTCTCTATCGTCACCTGTCTGTCTCTCTGGTATAACTCGTCTCTCTGTCGTTACCTGTCTGTCTCTCTGGTATAACTCGTCTCTCTATCATTACCTGTCTGTCTCTCTGGTATAACTCGTCTCTCTATCGTTACCTGTCTGTCTCTCTGGTATAACTCGTCTCTCTATCGTTACCTGTCTGTCTCTCTGGTATAACTTGTCTCTCTATCGTTACCTGTCTGTCTCTCTGGTATAACTCGTCTCTCTGTCGTTACCTGTCTGTCTCTCTGGTATAACTCGTATTTCTATCGTTACCTGTCTGTCTCTCTGGTATAACTCGTCTCTCTGTCGTTACCTGTCTGTCTCTCTGGTATAACTCGTCTCTCTATCGTTACCTGTCTGTCTCTCTGGTATAACTTGTCTCTCTATCGTTACCTGTCTGTCTCTCTGGTATAACTCGTCTCTCTGTCGTTACCTGTCTGTCTCTCTGGTATAACTCGTATTTCTATCGTTACCTGTCTGTCTCTCTGGTATAACTCGTCTCTCTATCGTTACCTGTCTGTCTCTCTGGTATAACTCGTCTCTCTGTCGTTACCTGTCTGTCTCTCTGGTATAACTCGTCTCTCTATCGTTACCTGTCTGTCTCTCTGGTATAACTCGTCTCTCTGTCGTTACCTGTCTGTCTCTCTGGTATAACTCGTCTCTCTGTCGTTACCTGTCTGTCTCTCTGGTATAACTCGTCTCTCTGTCGTTACCTGTCTGTCTCTCTGGTATAACTCGTCTCTCTATCGTTACCTGTCTGTCTCTCTGGTATAACTCGTATTTCTATCGTTACCTGTCTGTCTCTCTGGTATAACTCGTCTCTCTGTCGTTACCTGTCTGTCTCTCTGGTATAACTCGTCTCTCTGTCGTTACCTGTCTGTCTCTCTGGTATAACTCGTCTCTCTATCGTTACCTGTCTGTCTCTCTGGTATAACTCGTCTCTCTATCGTTACCTGTCTGTCTCTCTGGTATAACTCGTCTCTCTATCGTTACCTGTCTGTCTCTCTGGTATAACTCGTCTCTCTATCGTTACCTGTCTGTCTCTCTGGTATAACTCGTATTTCTATCGTTACCTGTCTGTCTCTCTGGTATAACTCGTCTCTCTATCGTTACCTGTCTGTCTCTCTGGTATAACTCGTCTCTCTATCGTTACCTGTCTGTCTCTCTGGTATAACTCGTCTTTCTATCATTACCTGTCTGTCTCTCCAGAGGCTACATGGTGATGGCTGACTCCTTCAACACCTCCCTGTTTAAACAGACCTTCCAGAGAGTTTTCACCAAAGATGTCCAGGGATCCTTCAAAATGGCCTTCGCTGCCACGCTGGAGGTCAAGGTATGTGCTGCTGTCACCTAATCAGAGTTACCTGTGTCTCAGGTGAGTCAATAGAACTAGAAATAATGAAGTTGTCTCTGTTGTTTCAGACGTCCAGAGAGATCAAAGTATCCGGAGCCATCGGACCCTGTGTGTCCCTGAACGCCAAAGGACCTTGTGTCTCTGAGAACGTATGTAACTGTAACTCAGCTGTAGTACTCTGTAGTACTCTGTAGTCTGGCACAGCAACCCTTTATGTGTCTGTGTTCCAGGAGATTGGAACAGGAGGAACATGTCAGTGGAAGATCTGTGGTTTGGATCCGAGCACCACCCTGGCTCTTTACTTTGAGGTAGTCAACCAGGTATGAGCACCTGACCTCTAACTGTACCTAAATGATCTATCAGTATGAATCGTCTGATTGAATGATTGTACTGATTAGTGCACCACAGACCGGGTCAGATCAACAAAATAAAAGTATTAGAGTAGACTATCAAAGTAAAACTATCAACTTTAATCATCAAAATAAAAGCACCATTTCAAGCACTTCCTGTATAATTGCAGCTGACTTCCTGCTTCACCTAACAGCTGAAAATACCAGAAATGATCACTCAGGAGTCCATAACTATCAGGCTTTATTATTATTGTTATTCTTCTTCTTATTATTATTATTATTATTATGGTCATTTACAGCCAGAGATCCTCTCTGAGGTCTCGGCAGGTCCAGGTGCCTGATGATGTTCAGGTGGCAGCGGTGGTTTGATCATGGCTGTGAAGGTAGTGGCAGTGTGGTCGTGGTGCTGATGTGATTGGCCGTGTCCAGGTGGAGGGCGGAGCTTTGGGGGCGGGACTCCAGAGGCATCCCAGAACACACCTGGATCAACCTGGCCACACTCCGCCGCACCGCCGCCCTGTACCTGCTGCAGACAGACAGACACACAGGATGATGTCATTCATGTTTATACACAGCCGACTCGTAATTGGCTCTGGGGAGTCTCACCTCTGCGTTATGCAGGTGATCCAGGGGTTGAGGGCGGTGCTTGTCAGGAGCAGCCAGGTGGAGAGGGCAGAGGTCAGTGCTGGACTCTGATGGCCACTGAATGTCTCGTACAGACACACTGAGATGTGAGGCAGCCAGCACACCAGCACACACACTGCAGGCAGACAGGAAGCATCACCTTAGTTACTGTTGCTGTGTCGGACAGGGTTGACAGAAGGAGTGTCGTTGGTAGCAGAAGCAGAAACATGCCATCATGTGACTGCCACCACAATGTCACCATAATGAGTCTAATGACAGCGAGTCATGACGGTCAACTGAAGCTGATCCTCAGGGTTCACCTCGGACATCCTGTGGTCATGGCAACACCAACAAATGACCTCTGATGAGTGCCGTCTGTTTCCATGCATGAAGCAGCTTCCTGGTCTTCTCAGACCTGATTAGAGTAGAAGCTGATCTGCTTCTGATTCATGATGAAAAAGGTTTGTGTCCTCCAAACATTTTAAACATGTTGGAAATAAATTAAAGTTCTGTTTCTTTGAGTGGACTCTGGACACACTGTGTACAGACAGAAGGGGTTGTGTCAGTGACCAATGGACTTACCTGAGGTGGCGACCATCACGATGGAGCTCCTCAGGTAGGTGTTTGCAGGGACATAGTAGCAGTGCAGCTCGTTACACATGAAGGTTCCCCTCCTGGCCTGCTTCCTGGCTACAAAGACTATGTAGCCATACAGGGAGCACATGGTGATGATCGGCACCACGACGCCCGCCAGCATCCACACAACCACGAAGTTCCTGTTCTCAGGGGTGAAGCTCGGGCAGCACAAGAAGCGAGACTCGCTGTAGATGTAGCTGCCGAACCCCAGCAGGGGCAGGGCGGCGGTCCCCAGGCAGAACGCCCAGACCAGGAGCAGCACCGCCCGGCTTCGCCCCACCGTCCAGATGGTGCGGTAGCTGAGGGCGAAGCAGATTTCAGTGAACTTGTCAATGGTGGCCCAGGTGAGCGAGTGGATGGAGGAGGTCTGCAGCAGCAGGAAGAGGAAGCCGCTGCCTTGGCAGATGACTTCCTCGTTGGAAACGCAGCAGGAAGCTGCCAGGCTGTTGTAGGCGCCAAACGGGATGGTGGAGAGTCCGAGGGCCAGGTCGCTGATACCAAAGCTCAAGGTGAGGCCCAGTGTGTCGGTCCGGAGCTCCCTGGTGAAAAAGAGCACCAGCAGGAGGAGGAGGTTCCCGCAGAGAGAAGCCACTCCTGACAGAACCAACAGAGCAGCGTACAGCGTCCTCACCGTGTCCGCCATCTTCAGCACTCATAGGACAGGAAGTACATCAGTACTAACATCACAGATCAGAAGGGATGTGGTCTGACATCCACTGGACTCAGGTCGGACATTTCCTACACCAGGTCAGTAGCTTCCTACTCTTAGGCCAGACTTTCAGAATAAAAGTCTGAGGGATAGTGAGGGAAGGTTAAAACTCATCTTCAGCAGCATCAAACTGACGTCAATGATGAATCTGTGTGGACTCTCAGTCCTTGAGGTCTCAGCTTTTCCCCCTGTTTATCAAAGTCCACTTCGACACAGGAAACAGGTCTGGAGTCCAAAGTTCGCCTCTTCAGAATCAAGGATGAATAAACGGACCAGAGGTCTAGAGGATCCAGACTGACCTGAAGACGGTCTTCACCTGATGAGTCATAGCACTGCCAACCTGAACCTCATTCCTCCATGGTCCAGGATTTAAGGTCTGCGTCCGTCCCCTACAAAGACTCTGAGTGCTCCTCTGGTGGTCTGACATCAGGACCAGGATCAGGATCAGGGACCTGAGTGATCTGAGACCATCAGAGACTGCTCAGCTCTGAGTCTGAGGACCAGACTGCAGGAGGCGGTCCTGTGTGTGAGACTCCAGAGGCAGCGTTGCCGTGGCGATCCTGTCAGTCACCCGCTGCGATGATGACAGGGCACACAGTGATGACTTCAATGTCAACAACACCTGCAGCCAATATCCTGTGTGTGTGTGTGTGACTCAGGTAATTACAGGTGTACAGGTGTGTTATCACTATCAGCAGCTCAGGTTGGGGTCAGGTGTGAAGCAGCCAATCAGAGAGCAGCACTTTGTTTACTGTTCTAGTTTATTATATGTTTTTACACAGAAACTAAATGAAACAAGAGCAGTTACATAAAGAAAACCTAAATAATACAATAAAATAAAACAAATATTAAAAATATACCAAGCGTAAGATAAAACAAATAATACAAAATATGAACAATAAAATAAAATAAATTACACTATAAGAGTCACTATAAATGTGTCTCTTCATTCAGTCTTTGTTTGGAGGAAAGTTCTAGAAGGATCTAAAGGTTCTGCAGGATAGTTCTGTAGAAATCATCAAGTGACGGTCCTGGTCCTGTCCTAGTCCTGGTCACAGTCCTGATTCACCTCTGGTTCTGGTTCTGCAGCACAACGCTCCGATCCCTCAGGGCGGCAGAGGAGCGATCCAGTTTGTCACTCAGTACCAGCACTCCTCAGGACAGAGACGTATCCGGGTCACCACCACTGCCAGGAAGTGAGACTGTGATCTGTTACTGTGATCTGTTACTGAGAGACTATGATGTTACTCCCTCTCATCCTCTCTTCTCCTCTTCTCCTCTCCTCCTCTCTCATCCTCTCTCATCCTCTCTTCTCCTCTCCTCCTCTCCTCCACTCTCCTACTCCTCCTCTCTTCTCCTCTCTTCCCCTCTCCTCCTCCTCCTCTCTCCTCCTCCTCCTCTCTCCTCCTCTCTCCTCCTCCTCCTCCCCCTCCTCTCTTCTGCTCTCTTCTCCTCTCTCCTCCTCCTCCTCTCTCCTCCTCTCTTCTCCTCTCTCCTCCTCCTCCTCTCTTCTCCTCTCTCCTCCTCCTCCTCTCTTCTCCTCTCTCCTCTCTTCTCCTCTCTCCTCTCTCCTCCTCTCTTCTCCTCTCTCCTCTCTCCTCCTCCAGCTGGGCAGATGCTCAGACTCAGATTCAGAGCATCGCTGCATCCTTTGATCAGGAGGCGGCGGCCATCTTGATGGCGAGGTTGGCGGTGTACCGAGCAGAGACGGAGGAGGGTCCTGATGTCCTCAGGTGGTTGGACCGACAGCTCATCAGACTGGTGCGTCATAGTATTTATCAGATATAGTGGAATTATCTGGAATATTAATCTTAATAAAGTCACTTTCTGTCTTTATTCAGTGTCAGAAGTTTGGAGATTACCACAAAGATGATCCCAACTCCTTCAGGTTTTCTGAGACCTTCTCCCTTTACCCCCAGGTGATCTACATCCCATAACGGTCACTAACGTGGTTACCTGTCCCTGACGCAGTCACCTAACTCGTTACCTGTGTTGCTTGTTCCAGTTCATGTTCCACCTGCGGCGCTCTCCATTCCTGCAGGTGTTCAACAACAGTCCAGATGAGAGCTCATACTATAGACATCAGTTCAACAGGCAGGACCTGACCCAGGCTCTCATCATGATCCAACCTGTGCTCTACGCCTACTCATTCAACGGACCACCAGAGGTACACACCTGTATATATACATACACCTGTACGCACACACACACACCTGGATATACACTTTTATTCTCTGACCTGGTCTTGTGTTTCAGCCGGTCCTCTTGGACAGCAGCAGCATCCTGCCAGACCGAATCCTGCTGATGGACACCTTCTTCCAGATCCTCATCTACCACGGAGAGGTACAGTTAAAGATCCCTGGTCTCTGACTGTCAGGTTGTACCTGAGTGAATGATGTCATTTTGTAATCCCTGGTTCTTGTCTGTCAGGTTGTACCTGAGTGAATGATGTCAAATATTAATCCCTGGTCTCTGTCTGTCAGACTGTGGCTCAGTGGAGGAAGGCAGGTTATCAGGAAATGCCTGAGTATGAAAACTTCAGACACCTCCTTCAGGCTCCAGTGGATGACGCTCAGGAGCTGTTGCACACTCGCTTCCCAATGCCCAGATACATCGACACAGAGCATGGAGGCAGCCAGGTGGGCTAACTGCAGCATACAGACAGTGATCAATATGTTTACAGTCATATAGAATAGGTTTTATACTTTAAACACTGTGACAAACTGCTATTCACTTTAATATACACACTGAGGGTGGCTGTAGCTCAGTCGTAGAGTGGTCATCCCTGAACCCCAGGGTCACAGGTTCGATTCCCCCTCCTGCTGTCTGTGGCCCAAGTGTCCCTGAGCAAGACACTGAACATGGCAGCCCACCGCTCCCTGAAGGATGGGTCAATGCAGAGAAAACAAAAAGATGGATCCGATATCAGGATCTGTCTCTTTAATTTCCTGGAGGGCACTGGCTGAAAGGATCAGTTAAGTTTTTTCTATCTATCTCTGATCATCATCACATCCTCACCTCCACTCCACTGCAGACCAGGGACAGCCCACCAGAGCTGCAGTTCTGGAGATGCTCTGATCCAGTCCTCTAGACATCACTGTTTGGTTCTTGGTGTCAAACTCCTGAAAAATCCTGACATCAACTGTTCATCTGGTGAGGAGATGATCAGTGATGTTCACTTCACCTGACAGAGGTCATGATGTTATACCTGATCAGTGTTTCTATAATAAATTGCTGCAGGACAGTCAGTAGGTGAACTGAAGTGATGATGATGATGATATTATTTTCCAGGCTCGCTTCCTACTCTCCAAAGTGAACCCCTCTCAGACCCACAACAACATGTATGCATGGGGACAGGTATGACTTTGACCAGTGGTTTAAGGTGTTGCTAAGATACGTGTTGCTAAGAGACGTGTTGCTAAGAGACGTGCTGCTCAGAGACGTGTTGTGTGGTTTCCTCTGCAGGAGTCTGGAGCTCCCATCCTGACAGACGACGTCAGCCTGCAGGTGTTCATGGATCACCTGAAGAAACTGGCCGTCTCCAGTGCCGCCTGACCTCACCTGTCGCCTCACCTGTCTGCACTGTTTATTCTTTCATTTTGCATTTGCTGCCTGACTTTCCATGACAACTATTCAACCGACTGACAAGCCAGCCTGCCATTCAGCATCAGACTCAAAATGCAGTCATGATGCAGCTCAAACACCCAATATTGTTGTAGTTGCTTCACAATAAAAGCCTCTGTATTATTTTCCTCCACAACACTCTTTAATGTGAAACAGCAGCAGGAAGTGATGTCACTAGATCTGATGACTGATCATTTATTTCTTGAAGGTATTAGAATCTGTGTGTGTGTGTGTGTGTGTGTGTGTGACTCAGGTAATTACAGGTGTACAGGTGTGTTATCACTATCAGCAGCTCAGGTTGGGGTCAGGTGTGAAGCAGCCAATCAGAGAGCAGCACTTTGTTTACTGTTCTAGTTTATTATATGTTTTTACACAGAAACTAAATGAAACAAGAGCAGTTACATAAAGAAAACCTAAATAATACAATAAAATAAAACAAATATTAAAAATATACCAAGCGTAAGATAAAACAAATAATACAAAATATGAACAATAAAATAAAATAAATTACACTATAAGAGTCACTATAAATGTGTCTCTTCATTCAGTCTTTGTTTGGAGGAAAGTTCTAGAAGGATCTAAAGGTTCTGCAGGATAGTTCTGTAGAAATCATCAAGTGACGGTCCTGGTCCTGTCCTAGTCCTGGTCACAGTCCTGATTCACCTCTGGTTCTGGTTCTGCAGCACAACGCTCCGATCCCTCAGGGCGGCAGAGGAGCGATCCAGTTTGTCACTCAGTACCAGCACTCCTCAGGACAGAGACGTATCCGGGTCACCACCACTGCCAGAGACTGCAGTTGCTAAGAGATGTGTTGCTAAGAGACGTGTTGTGTGGTTTCCTCTGCAGGAGTCTGGAGCTCCCGACCTGACAGATGACGTCAGCCTGCAGGTGTTCATGGATCACCTGAAGAAAGTGGCCGTCTTCTTGAAGGTATTAGAATCTATCAGAAGCATCACTTATTGTTATTATTAGTATTATCATTATCAATTTCATTTTGAATACAAAAGACAAACAGCATCAACTGTGTGATGACATCATCTCTGCTGGACAGCTGTGATCACAATGTCAACAAACCAGCAAGCAAGCAAGCAAACAAACAAACAACATGTCTGTATGATTGAGTCTGATGATCCCTGTTGATCATTAATAACACTGGGTTATAAAAGTTAAAAAAGTTTTCTGTTGACATTGAAGTTTTGTTTTCCCAGCGGATTTTTTATTTTGATTTTTTTTGATAACTATTCTGTCCTCGCTTGATGTATTACGTTATCAAACTAGACAGATAGCTAACGTGAGATGATCCAATGAAAACTGAAGCTTGGAAGTTTTAAGGGTGTTTTTCACATTTTGAACAGTGTGATTGAATCCATTCTCAGTTTTCCTCTGTAAAACTGTAATAAACAATACAACGGAATACAATCATTATCAACTCTTTACAGTACATCCATATAATTCAAATGCAAATTAAACATACTGTTAAAAACCATACAAGCACTCAAAAGAGCATAGCTAGGCTGTACCGGTTTAACTATGAGCATTTCTGTAGTTAGCTAAACATCCACATGGAAATTAGCAAGCTAGCTACTCTGATAGGTAATCTAAAAATAATCAAATCTTTACAAAACATTAACAAACGCACTCTGATATGATTCTGGCATTCTTAGAAAACAAACTACTATGTCAGTATGTACTTCCAGACATACAGCCTCCAAACATAGCCATGAACAAGAGGCTGAACTGCACACGATCTCCACTCTGACACAACTACAGTAGCAGAGGTAACACAAATGACCACAAGGGGGCGACAAAGAACATGACATCTGCACATGACTGCTTATGAGGGAGAGCGAAAAAGGAACTGAAATTAGACTATTTAAATAAAACACAGTGTAGTTCCAGCACAATAACTGTGCACCACTGATTCCAAAAATAACATCTATTTCTCTGTCAGGTCAGGTTTGTGTGCTAAGTTGAGTTTTATAATATCTGATCTGCATTTTTGTGACATTAAACCATTTTAAGGGACACTCTGTATTTTTTTTAAATATTTTATTACATTAAATCAACGTCTTCATTCATAAATGGATCGTCATTGGTGTAAAATAACCTATGCCAACAATCTGACTTATCCTCCTGGGTGAAGAATCAGATATCTGTCTTAACATAGAGTGGGTCATACGGAGGCTTCCATGTCTTTCCGGTCTATCAAAAACTACGAACTGCTGAGAGGAACATTAAGCACTACTTTTTTTTTTCTTTTTTCTTTTTTTTTAAATAAACTTTATTTAACAAGCTTATTTACAAACAATATGGCAAAATTCCCTGTTTTTTTCTTTTACAATCAGTGGAACAGTACAACAAAAAGATGAATGAGACAGGATGTAAAAAAAAAAAAAAAAGATAAAATAATAATAATAAAAGAAATAAAATTAGCTAGGGTTTACTTCTTAGATCATATTTTTCAAATAAGCTGCAAAGTTTCATTGCATTTTTACTGTCCATTATGTAAAGAGATTTTGTAAAGGAGACAAGTTCATAATGAAACACATTAAACCTAGGTTTTACCTTCATATGTTTACATTTGTGTATATAAAATTCACCGAGGATGAGTATATTGTTTATCAGAAAGTCCAACTCCTTGTTGTCTGCAACAAGTCCATAGATGATGTCATTTTGAGAAAAGGGTTCAAGCCGAATATTTGTGTGCAGCCAGTCATGTCCATCAGTCCAGAGTGATTCAGAAAACATACACTGAAAAAACAAATGATCGGAAGTTTCAATGTCATCACAGAAGACAGTTGTTTGTTTCAAAGCCAAAGCGTTGTCTTAACAATTCACTGGATGGATATACACCATTTAAGATTTTAAAATGAACTTCTTTAGCCTTTGGGTTAATAGGAAATTTTAAGTATTTAGTGCGTAAGGAATATATGCTATCTTTAGAGAAGATCTGTTTAATGGAATTTCGAAAAGAGAGTAATGGGTATGCACCGTCATCAAATATCTTTCTGATTATTTTATTAGGGATTTTAATACTTTCAATATCTCTGTCACCAACTAAGAGTCGTGGAAGACTAGGAGTGATGTAAGCTGAGTTAGAGACAATTTCTTTAATCAGACCTACACAGGGAGTGGGGATGGCGTTCATAATAGATGCAAAGGAATTGCGATTCATTGCAAAATCATCCATCCATCCATCCATTATCTACCGCTTATCCTCACAGGGTCGCGGGGGCGCTGGAGTCTATCCCAGCTGTCTTAGGGTGAAAGACAGGGTCCAGTTCATCACAGGACACATAGAGACAGACAACCACTCACACTCACATTCACACCTACGGTCAATTTAAATTAACCAGTTAACCTAATCCCCATGCATGTTTTTGGATGGTGGGAGGAAGCCGGAGTACCAGAGAGAACCCACACAGACATGAGGAGAACATGCAAACTCCACACAGAAAGACCCCGGGAATCGAACCCGGTACCTTCTTGCTGTGAAGCGACAGTGCTAACCACTACACTACTACAGAACCAGGAAAAGAGACCATATTTCTCCGGTGTTAGCCTCTCTGCACTGGCTCCCTGTAAAATCTAGAATAGAATTTAAAATCCTCCTCCTCACCTACAAGGCACTGAATGGTCAGGCACCATCTTATCTTAAAGAGCTAATAGTGCCTTATAATCCTGCTAGAACTCTACGCTCTCAGAATGCAGGACTACTAGCGGTTCCTAGGGTTTATAAAAGTAGAATGGGAGCTAGAGCTTTCAGTTATCAAGCTCCTCTTCTGTTGAACCAACTCCCTCTTTCAGTCCGGGAGGCAGACACCATCCCCTTATTCAAGACTAGGCTTAAGACTTTCCTTTTTGATAGTGCTTATAGTTAGGACTGATCCAAGGCTGACTCAGGCTGCCTTGGATCAATCCTTAGTTATGCTGCTATAGGTCTAGACTGCCGGGGGACTTTCTCTGACACACTGAGCTTCTCTTCTTCTTCATTTCGATGCCTCCATTAAGTCATTTCACTAACTCATCTTCTTCCCTGGAGTCCCTGTGCTCTCAGCTCCCAGGTGTCTGTGAGCTGAGGCTACTTGTTGAGAAGGAGGTGATGTCATCCAGGCTTCGTCTGTCCTGATGGTGGTGAGATGGAGAAGAGGCGATGCTGCTCAGGTTGTATCTGTTAGAGTAGTGGAGAAGAGGATGTGTTTACTCTTCCTCCCTTTAACACATGCTGCAGATTAGTTTTGTGCCTCGTAGTCCCTGTGCGTTCTCATCTCACAGGTATCCATGGATCCAGTCTACCTGGTGGAGTAGAGGTTGTGCAGACCAGTCAGGCTTCATCTTCTGGTTCTGAGTGACGTGGTGGTGATGAGGTCATCCTGCGGAGGCTTCTCCTGTTTGGTGTGATGGAGAGGAGGACGTGCTGCCCAGGCTTCTTCTGGTTGGTGTGGTGGAGAGAGGAGGACGTGCTGCACAGACTTCTTCTGGTTGGTGTGGTGGAGAGAGGAGGACGTGCTGCACAGACTTCTTCTGGTTGGTGTGGTGGAGAGGAGGACGTGCTGCACAGACTTCTTCTGGTTGGTGTGGTGGAGAGGAGGACGTGCTGCACAGACTTCTTCTGGTTGGTGTGGTGGAGAGAGGAGGACGTGCTGCACAGACTTCTTCTGGTTGGTGTGGTGGAGAGAGGAGGACGTGCTGCACAGACTTCTTCTGGTTGGTGTGGTGGAGAGGAGGACGTGCTGCACAGACTTCTTCTGGTTGGTGTGGTGGAGAGGAGGACGTGCTGCACAGACTTCTTCTGGTTGGTGTGGTGGAGAGGACGACATGCTTCTCATCCTTTGCTGATAGCTTGATGATGCTCTTCATCCCCTTGGACACTCTCATATAATTCTATATATACACACTGCATATTAGCTGTTGTTATATTGATTTGGACATTTCCATACAATTTTGTATGTTAGTGTTAATGTGTTTTCATTGTTGTTATTCTGTACACATGGCATCTATTGCACGTCTGTCCATCCTGGAAGAGGGATCCCTCCTCTGTTGCTCTTCCTGAGGTTTCTTCCGTTTCTTTTTCCCTGTTAAAAGGTTTTTTTTGGGGGAGTTTTCCTTAGTCGATGCGAGGGTCATTTGTAAAGGACAGAGGGTGTCATATCCTGTACAGATTGTAAAGCCCAATGAGGCAAATTCATAATTTGTGATATTGGGCTATACAAATAAAGTTGACTTGACTTGACATGTTACGTCATCAAAGTTCAAACTTAGGGCAGGAGCTGTTTTTAAACCTTAGAGAGCTCAGTGACAGGGACGTCTCTCTTCAGCAGCCATCATGACCTCATGTAGCAAAGTAACGTACGCCACGATCCACGTTCTGATTTACCAACAGTGACCTGAGCGTGGAAACTTCAACTTCATAGCTGCCGTATGCCAGCTTCTGATGCTTTGATCCGTTGGTTGGGGAAACGGTCGCTAGTTTGTAAACAGCTGTGCGCGGAGCTGTGCGCGGAGCTGTGCGCGGAGCTGTGCGCGGAGCTGTGCGCGGAGCTGTGCGCGGCCTTGGAGCGTCACAGGAGAAGCCGAACCACTCACAGGAGAAGCCGAACCACGGCCGGACACCATCCGATCGTAGGTGAGCCAGACCCTGAAGGGCAATTTATAGTACTTCGTAAAGTGCCGTACGTAGAGACGGTCCTCCTTGGTTTATGCTTCTGCGTTGCGGCGACGGCGGAGCTACGGCGTAGACCCGACGCCGTCGCTGAGCATTCGAAGCTCTGCGTCGAGGGAACGCGTTGCTCTGCAATGCACCGCCAAGCTGCTAGGGGGGGGTGTCTGTCTTTGTGTGGCTTCTGGGGGCTCTTCCGACAGTAAACAATGACAACTGAGATGGAGCTCATCAAATTGAAAAAGAAATGCTGTTACTACAAATGTTGAAGCACAGAAGACGTTTGTGGAGGTGGTCTGTCCGACCATTCCGTACCACTCGTGCCGCTCCACAAATAGCGGTGTTGTTGAGCTGTTGACCGGAAAAGCAACAGCCGGAAATTACCTTCTGAGCGGACCAATCACAGTCCTTGCCGTTCGCGTCTCAACGCGTTGACACGACGTGTAGTCAGGATTTTTTTGGAGGTGCGCGTCAGGCTACGGCGTAGGGTCCGCGTAAAGGCTGGAATATGGCAGGTTCCGAGGAATGGCGTGCTGAGCGGCCACGTTTCTCTGAGAGTCCCGAAATTGCATATTTTGAACTTTAAAAACTCCACTTTTACATCGTGTTCTTTCTCCTGATCATAATTTTTCAATAATATTCAGTCAACAATTGAATGAGGAAAGAAAAGCAAAAGAAATCCAATTAGTCAAAGAGTTGCTCTCTGTTTATGGCAAGCTAAATTGGAATGTAGAGGATAAAAACAAAATCCAAATCCTGCAAACCCAGTTAGATGAACTTTATTTGAACAAAGCACAGGGAGCATATATAAGGTCCAGAGCCAAATGGATCGAGAAGGGAGAAAAAACTAGAAAATAATAGACAGGAGAGAAATGGAATTTGCAGTCTGATAATAAATGAAGAAGAATACACAGAAGCCAGACACATTGCCAAAGAAGTGAGGGATTTTTATAGCAAGTTATATACATCCTCATACTCTGAACAGAATGCAAGATTGTTCTTTGACAAAATAAATAATATGATTCCTGTAATTGATGAGAATTTTAAAAAAGTCTGTGATGATGACTTAAAAATTGAGGAGTTTGATAACGTAATTAAAAAGATAGCTTCTGATCGTTCACCTGGCCCAGATGGTATAACCGCTAATTTTTATAAACACTTCTGGGACGATATTAGAGAACTACTATTCCAGGCTGCCACTGAATGTGTTATCCAAAAGGAATTAATGACAACAATGAAACAAGGCATCATCACATTGATTCCCAAACCAGGTAAAAACAAAAAACTTCTAATTAACTTTAGACCTATCACCCTTCTAAACACAGATTATAAGATTTTCACAACAGTCTTGGCAGACAGATTCAAATTTGGTATATCCAAAATTATTAGTATAACCCGATCTGGTTTTCTTAAAGGCAGATCTATCCATGATAATATCCGCTTGGTCCTTGACCTAATCAATTACGGCTAATTAATTGATGATGATGGCTTTATGTTGTTCCTGGACTTTTGTAAAGCTTTCGACTCTGTGGAACATTTATTTTTGACACACTCAAACACTTTGGTTTTGGCAACAAATTCTTAGATATGATTATTACGTTATATACAAACATTGACAGCTGTGTTTCCCTTCAGGAAGGCACATGTCCCAGGTTTATGGTACAGAGAGCTATAAGACAAGGATGTAGTGTCTCTCCTTTACTCTTCATCGCAGTTACTGAATTACTGGCTATTACTATAAAAAACTCCAATATTGAAGGATTAAAAATTAATGATCAACAATTGATTATAAGTCAGCTAGCTGATGACACAACACTTTTTCTGAAGAATAAAGAACAAATTCTCCTGGCCTTACAAACGATAGAATTATTCTCCCAAGCCTCTGGTCTGTGTCTAAACCTTGAAAAATGTGAACTTACGAGTATCCACGACTGCCCCCATTCTTCTTTATATAATATACCCGTTAAGAAAGAAACTAAGTACCTTGGAATTTGGTTAACAAAATCTAATGACACAAGTGAAAAAAATAATGTTCTTAAAACTGTTGATAAATGTAAGAAAGTCCTCAATAATTGGTTACAAAGGGATGTGACACTATTTGGAAGAGCGTTGCTAACTAAAATGGAAACTATATCCAGATTGATATACCCTGCATATTCCTTAGCGATATCTCCTAAAATTATCAAAGATATCAACAAACTAAATTTTAGTTTTATTTGGAAAAACAAGCACCATTATATTAAAAAAGGAGATTTACTTAAAATTATGAAGAAGGTGGCATCAAAGCAACAGACTTTGAAATTATGAATGGTGTTTTAAAAATCAGATGGCTCCAATCTTTTCTTAAGAACAGTGAGGAAATGTGGTTTTCAATACCTTCACTTATCTTTAACAGATTAGGAGGCATACGTTTTTTATTAAAATGTGATTTTGATATACCTAAATTACCAATAAAACTGTCATCCTTCCATCAACAAGTCCTGCTTTACTGGAAGATGATTTATAAACACAACTTCAGTCCTCACAATGTCCCACTATGGAATAATAGAGCTATCTTAAATCTAAGAAAATCTATATTTATGGATGACTGGATGTCAAAGGGAATTTGGTCAATTGTACCCTTACTAGATGTCAAAGGCTCTGTGTTTACGTTGGATGAGTTTAACATTAAGTACCATTTAAAATGCTCGGTCCAAAACTTCATTAAGGTGACACAGAATATTCCAAAAGCCCTCACTCAGTTCATTAGTAATAATCTGAATAACACCCCGACACCAAAACTACAAAAATTATTTACTGGCAATAACCACTTTTTACATACAGGAGGTAATGAGAAATCGCTTCGACAACATTTTATTAAAATTATGTACCCTTTGCTGCCAAGGAGAATATTAACTCTGAAAGACTTGAAAAAAACAAATATCGGCAATTAGAACAAAATTTTTTAAATTCCCGATCCCTCCTAAATATAAAGAAATACATTTCAAAATTTTGAATGAAATTTATCCCTCAAATGAATTTATCAAAAAAAGATTTAAATTTGATGTTGAAAATTGTCACCTTTGTACCACAAATGTGGAAACAACAGAGCATTTGTTTTATTCCTGTCACATGATCAAGGACCTGTGGAAATCCTTGCAAAACTGGTTAAGTACCAAATCCATAAATGCAGAATTTTCTTCTTTCAGAATTATCAAAGCAGGCATATGTATAAATAATAAGGAAAGTGAATACATTGTTAATAACATAGTTATTATCACTAAATTTTACATTCATAAATGCCGCATTACAAAAGCCCCCCCTATTTGGAATGCACTCATAAACGAATTATCCTTATTGTACAAATACAATATAAAAAAAAATATAAAATATAAAAAAAGTTGAGAATGCCCATGCCAGAAAATTCTGTGCTATTATAGCTGAACATGGTCTACTATAGACCCCTGTTCTGTTATGCTTTTCCTCTTTCTTCTCTCTTTTATTTTACATAAAAAAGAATATATTTGTAGCACTGACTGGAGAACAGGTACATTCTTTGTTTTGTGTTATTATATTGGAGGTGTGAGCGTATTTTGTAATAGTTGTCATTGTAAATGCAAATATGAGAAAGTCATTGTTTTTTTTTTTTCTTCTTCTAGATTTGTTAATAAAGTTGAAAAAAAAAAAAAAGTAAACCAGGCTTTACGCAGAAGCATAAACCAGGCCGGGTGCAGGATTTTTTTAACCGTCCGTCAATCCGTCAAGGGAAGACGGAGACAACAGGGCTGTGATTGGTCCTCTAGTTACACCCTGCTGTGAAATGCAGCCTCTCTCCATACACAGAAACAGACAGACAGGTCTCCTCTGCAGCAGTCAAGGGAAGACGGAGACAACAAGGGCTGTGATTGGTCCTCTAGTTACACCTGCTGTGAAATGCAGCCTCTCTCCCTACACACAAACAGACAGACAGGTCATCTCTGCAGCAGTCAAGGGAAGACGGAGACAACAAGGGCTGTGATTGGTCCTCTAGTTACACCTGCTGTGAAATGCAGCCTCTCTCCCTACACACAAACAGACAGACAGGTCATCTCTGCAGCAGTCAAGGGAAGACGGAGACAACAGGGCTGTGATTGGTCCTCTAGTTACACCTGCTGTGAAATGCAGCCTCTCTCCATACACAGAAACAGACAGACAGGTCATCTCTGCAGCAGTCAAGGGAAGACGGAGACAACAGGGCTGTGATTGGTCCTCTAGTTACACCTGCTGTGAAATGCAGCCTCTCTCCATACACAGAAACAGACAGACAGGTCATCTCTGCAGCAGTCAAGGGAAGACGGAGACAACAGGGCTGTGGTTGGTCCTCTAGTTACACCTGCTGTGAAATGCAGCCTCTCTCCATACACAGAAACAGACAGACAGGTCATCTCTGCAGCAGTCAAGGGAAGACGGAGACAACAGGGCTGTGATTGGTCCTCCAGTTACACCTGCTGTGAAATGCAGCCACTCTCCATACACACAAACAGACAGACAGGTCATCTCTGCAGCAGTCAAGGGAAGACAGAGACAACAAGGGCTGTGATTGGTCCTCTAGTTACACCTGCTGTGAAATGCAGCCTCTCTCCATACACAGAAACAGACAGACAGGTCATCTCTGCAGCAGTCAAGGGAAGACGGAGACAACAGGGCTGTGATTGGTCCTCTAGTTACACCTGCTGTGAAATGCAGCCTCTCTCCATACACAGAAACAGACAGACAGGTCATCTCTGCAGCAGTCAAGGGAAGACAGAGACAACAGGGCTGTGATTGGTCCTCTAGTTACACCTGCTGTGAAATGCAGCCTCTCTCCATACACAGAAACAGACAGACAGGTCATCTCTGCAGCAGTCAAGGGAAGACAGAGACAACAGGGCTGTGATTGGTCCTCTAGTTACACCTGCTGTGAAATGCAGCCTCTCTCCATACACACAAACAGACAGACAGGTCATCTCTGCAGCAGTCAAGGGAAGACGGAGACAACAGGGCTGTGATTGGTCCTCTAGTTACACCTGCTGTGAAATGCAGCCTCTCTCCCTACACACAAACAGACAGACAGGTCATCTCTGCAGCAGTCAAGGGAAGACAGAGACAACAGGGCTGTGATTGGTCCTCTAGTTACACCTGCTGTGAAATGCAGCCTCTCTCCCTACACAGAAACAGACAGACAGGTCTCCTCTGCAGCAGCACAGACAGGAACTAAAGTATTGATTATCCTTGTGAAAGGCAAATCAAACACATTCAACCTGCTCAAAAAATCTATTTAATTCATTTAGTAATTATGGCTGGGGTATATTTACACACAACATACCGGAAGTTGTTGGTTTGCGTTCGCTATTATCCGATTTTGTGTTGAAAAGAAAGAGGAAGAGGAGCTTTAAAGACTGAAAGCAACCAATGTTGTTCTCTTTATCTCCCTCACAAATAATTAAATCATAAAATAGTATTTTCTCCTGCTTTTATCAGCGATATCAAGGCGAATTGCTTCACTTTCCGAGGGGGGAGGGGCATTTCACTGCAGGTCATCAGTCTTCTCCCTGACTCGTGGTTTGCGTGGGTGCGTCCCCGATTATCATCTACACACGTATCATAACGTCACAAATAGCTTCATCAGCATCTCTCCTGAATTGTGATCCTATTTCACATCAGCGTGATCCATCAGGTGCAGCACAATCCTGTGTTTTTAACTCAGGTGATCGTGGCTATGCCCTGAAGTTTCCCCTCGCGTGATGAGGACAGCCCCAGCGTGGAGCCTATTTAAATGAATTTGCATATGTATGTATGGGTGTGGTGAGGGAGGAGTCGCCTCAATTCCACGGTGATTGGGATGTATCAAGGGAAACTGCGTGGATTCTGGTTCGCACTGCTTGATAAATCCGGATTTTTGACAGTGTACGCCACTTTCTGGATTACAGTTTACGCCAGCTCTCAGTATGAACGTATTGATACATGAGGCCCCTGGTACCTGGTCTCCATCTGTCTCCTCCTGTCCTGATGGATCCTCTCCTCCTGCTCACTGATCACTGAGAGGAGCAGGAGGAGGAGGAGACGCTTAGCTCAGTTTAGAGAGGAATGGAAACCAGACTCTTTCTACCAGGAGGCCCTGAAGGCACCATCCCGCCAGCAGGGGGCGGAATGCTCCAGTCACCCAGAGGAGCACCAGGAGGAGGAGGAGCACCAGGAGGAGGAGGAGCACCAGGAGGAGGAGGAGCAGGAGGAGGAGCAGGAGGAGGAGGAGCAGAAAGAGGAGCAGCAGAAAGAGGAGCAGCTCGGTCTTTCAGTGTCTCAGCTGAAGATGGCGGACACAGAAGGTAAGCGTGCTGCACGTTAATTTCGCGCTAACTTGATTAAAGAACAGATCAAGCGGATGGATCCCGCTAACTTGACTCTTCGCCACAGTTGATCTGCTTCAGACGCCAAACTCCGTTGTGAAAAGACGTGTTTTAGAGTTTACTGTTAGTAATTGTTGGTAAACAGGATTTGTTTGTCTAATATTTTCGGGTCTTAAAACGGGTTTGTTGTTTCGGCACGTGCTTCACGTGTCTCCCTGCAGTTCTGTCAGCTCTTTCAGGGCCGGGCCCTGAGCTCACCTTCACGGCTCAGCTTGCACATTTGGCGGCTCGCCCTCTGCCGGAGTCCCGGTCCGGTTCTGACCTCCCCATGTGGAAACAGAGCGACGCCTTTCTGCAGCTTTTGACTGTCGAAAGACTGAACCGGTTTACAGGGGAGTCTTGGTCCCTTAAATGAATTATGGGATTTTTATTTCTGCTCCACGGCCTGTTAGCTCTGTTAGCCGCCTGATGCTAACAACCACATGTTGTCAGAGCGACCACGTGGGCAGCAGCATTAACCTCCTTTAGTGTGAGCAGACTGCAGGATCCAGACAGAACAAAACTCGATGTTTATGATGAAGAAACACTTTTTACCTAAAGTGATGCAGCGAATAGTTTTTTTCCTCTTTTAATGAAACCATCCTCAGTCAGGGTTTGAGCTGAGCTCAGGGCTGCTATAGCTGATTGTTTAAATTTGAACTGATTTAAAAACTGCTTCCTGTGTCTCAGCAGTGTCAACAAAGAAGAAGAAGAAGGTGAAGAGAATCAGTGATGAAGAAGTTGGAGTGAGTCTGGCGAGAGAAGATGATGATTCCGAGATGTTGGTCCTGCTGAGAGTCACGTTGCAGTTCATTTAAACCATTTTATTTCACCTGACAGGAGATCCAGCAGAGTGGAGACTTCCTCATCCAGCCTGAGTCTAAGGTGGCTTCACTGGACACGTCACAGTGGCCCCTCTTACTGAAGGTAAAACACCTGAGCTCACCTCTCAGTGAAGGTAAAACACCTGAGCTCACCTGTTACTGAAGGTAAAACACCTGGGCTCATTAGGTATTTATAGTAATGTGAATATCAAAATGGATGTAGTATTCCATGTTTATAGAAATATAAATTCAGTAATATAATGTCAGTGTGTGAAGTGATGAAGAAGTTTATCCATTCTCTGAGCGGCCATCTTGTCGCAGTCTTTTCCACTCTGGAGCTTCTCTGCTGCGACGTCCGGCTGCCGGCGTTCTGCCGAACTGCCTGAGGTCGTTCCGAGAGCGACTCGACCTGACCGCTGCCAAGACGACTTCCTTTTCTGATCACACAAATCTGAGACATAAATAATATCAGGTTAGCCGTGTGCTGCTTCCACCTCATGACATGAAAAACTGATGACTTGTTTTGTTTCCTGTAGAATTTTGATAAACTGAACATCCGGACGGCTCATTACACTCCACTACCGAGCGGCTGCAACCCTCTGAAGAGGAACATCCAGGACTATGTCAGGTAATCTGCAGGTTAATGCTAAGCTAACATGCTAACACATCCAGGACCATGTCAGGTAATCTGCAGGTTAATGCTAAACTAACATGCTAACACATCCAGGACTATGTCAGGTAATCTGCAGGTTAATGCTAAACTAACATGCTAACACATCCACGACTATGTCAGGTAATCTGCAGGTTAATGCTAAGCTAATATGCTAACATATCCAGGACTATGTCAGGTAATCTGCAGGTTAATGCTAAGCTAACATGCTAACACATCCAGGACAATGTCAGGTAATCTGCAGGTTAATGCTAAGCTAACATGCTAACACATCCAGGACTATGTCAGGTAATCTGCAGGTTAATGCTAAGCTAACATATGAACAGCCTGTTTTTTTGCTTCCTGTCAGGTCGGGTTTCATCAACCTGGACAAACCAGCCAACCCTTCGTCTCATGAGGTGGTGGCGTGGATCCGGAGGATTCTGCGGGTGGAGAAGACGGGTCACAGCGGTACTTTGGACCCGAAGGTCACTGGCTGTCTGATCGTGTGCGTGGATCGAGCCACGCGATTGGTCAAGTCCCAGCAGAGTGCCGGTACACCTTCTGTTTGTCCTGTAATGACTAAATGTCTCCACCCGGCTGGCAGGTGTGTGAGCACAGTAAAACCCAGCGGCCCCCCTCACTACTCTCTGTGTGTGTTGCAGGTAAAGAGTATGTGGGGATCGTTCGGCTGCACAACGCTATAGAGAGTGAGCACACGTTGGCCCGGGTGAGTCGCAGCTTCCTGCTGCCACGGCCAGCTGATCAGATTTGGTTATCAGTGAGTTGCAGGAGGTGAAGATAGTACTGTGAAGGAATGAAACGATAACTATGTTAAACATTAAATATTTATGGTTCTCACCTCAGTCGCTGCCATCAGATGTTTTTTTTCTTCTTCTTTTTTTTTTTTAAACTGTCGCCTGCTCTGATTGGCTGGATGTGTTGGTCATGTGACTGTCTATCTCTGCAGGCCTTGGAGACGCTCACCGGCGCTCTGTTCCAGCGACCGCCGCTGATCGCTGCGGTGAAACGTCAACTGAGGGTCCGAACAATCTATGAGAGCAAACTGATCGAATACGACCCAGAAAGGAGACTGGGTAAGATCAATGATCAATATGCCGCAGAGGAGCGTGGGTAAAGTGGAGTAGTGCTTTCTGTCATTCAGGTTGTGATGTGACAGGTCACCTGACTGTGTTGCAGGTATCTTCTGGGTTAGCTGTGAGGCAGGAACTTACATCCGGACTCTTTGTGTCCACCTGGGGCTGATGCTCGGGGTCGGAGGTCAGATGCAGGAGCTGAGGAGAGTCCGGTCTGGCGTGCTGGGAGAGAAGGTCAGCATCGCTTCCTGTGGCGTCAGGCTCAAAGTGTTGAGTTCAGTCCTGCTGCTTGGTGCTGGGCTGCTAATTTAACTTTGAAACAGAATCCTGCAGCAGAGAAACACGTTACATCATCTGTGGTGACTGTGGGGCCTCAACGCTGCTGACATAATCGCTGGCGACCTCCTGTGTTGAAAGGTGTATAAAGGTGTGTTACTATGTGCAGGATCACCTAGTGACGATGCATGACGTCCTGGACGCTCAGTGGCAGTTTGATCACAATAAAGACGAGTCGTACCTGAGGAGGGTGGTCTATCCTCTGGAGAAGCTGCTGGTGTCCTTCAAGAGGCTGGTGATGAAGGACAGTGCTGTGAGTCCTCCTCACTCTACTCCTCTCTTTTGCCTCCCTGATGACATCACCAGTGGAGCAGCAAACTGACCTGTCTTGTTTGTAGGTGAACGCCATCTGTTACGGAGCAAAAATCATGCTACCAGGTGTCCTGCGGTACGAAGATGGCATTGAGATGAACCAGGACATTGTCGTCATAACAACGAAGGGGGAGGCCATCTGCACAGGTGAGACAGGTGGTTTGGACAGGTGAGGCCACATGATGAGAGGAGTAGATGCAGTAGCCTTCGGGCTGTGATGACCTGCTATCTATCACCCTTTCCTGATGGCTGCCCTCGTCTAACGGTGGTGTTGTTGATGATGATGATGATGATGATCTTCTTCTTCACTGACGCCTCCTCTTCTCCAGCTGTTGCTCTGATGACGACCGCCGTCATCTCCACATGTGACCACGGCGTTGTGGCGAAGATCAAGAGGGTCATCATGGAAAGAGACACCTACCCTCGGAAGTGGGGTCTGGGTCCGAAGGTATGAGCCAACAGGTGAAGGTGTCTCAGTCCAAGGAGCCCGTCTCCATAGTAACGCTGCTTTCTATCAGGCGAGTCAGAAGAAGATGATGATACAGAAGGGGCTGCTGGACAAACATGGGAAGCCCAACGGCAGCACGCCGCACACCTGGACGAGCCAGTACGTCGACTACAGGTGAGGTTAAAGCGGGTTAGGGTGCCCTGCAGAGAGAGTCTACAGGTGAGGTTACGGTGGGTTAGTGGTACCCTGTAGGGGGACTACAGGTGAGGTTACGGTGGGTTAGTGGTACCCTGTAGGGGGACTACAGGTGAGGTTACGGTGGGTTAGTGGTACCCTGTAGGGGGACTACAGGTGAGGTTACGTGGGTTAGTGGTACCCTGTAGGGGGACTACAGGTGAGGTTACGGTGGGTTAGTGGTACCCTGTAGGGGGACTACAGGTGAGGTTACGGTGGGTTAGTGGTACCCTGTAGGGGGACTACAGGTGAGGTTACGGTGGGTTAGTGGTACCCTGTAGGGGGACTACAGGTGAGGTTACGGTGGGTTAGTGGTACCCTGTAGGGGGACTACAGGTGAGGTTACGGTGGGTTAGTGGTACCCTGTAGGGGGACTACAGGTGAGGTTACGGTGGGTTAGTGGTACCCTGTAGGGGGACTACAGGTGAGGTTACGGTGGGTTAGTGGTACCCTGTAGGGGGACTAAAGGTGAGGTTATTACGTGTGAGTGGTGCCATGCTGGAGGACTACAGTTGAGGTCACCCTGGATAAGGCAGATAGTTATCCCTCACTGAGCTGCTGTGCTCTCTGAGGGAGTCGCTCTGCTAGAGAAACTCTCAGGTTTGAGCATCTTAACTCAGCAGATTGCTGAGCTGCTGCTGACCTGAGAACAGATGTTGTTGATTCAGTATTTAAATGACTCTTGTTTCTTAACTTTTGTGTTTGACAGCATCTCCAAGGCAAAGGAGGAGTCATGTGACACTCCAGCAAAGGTAAACAGCAGATAAACACAGTGCATCACTGTAGTAATTTATAACAGGACATAACTGACCTGAGGTGATGGATCTGACCCTTGTTCTGCAGAGGAAGAGGGAGATGACGGACAGTGACGGAGAAGCAGCGGCGACACCCAGCGCGCCACCTGCAGATGATATAAAAAAAGAGAAGAAGAAGAAAAAAAAAGAGAAAATGGTGAAGCTCGAAGAGGCGGAGCCGGAGGGGACAGGGGCAGAGCCTGAGACAGAGGTGAGTGTGATGTAACACTTGGACAGGCTCAACAGGTAGATGGAGTATTGTTATTGTCCTACTGCTGCAGACAACAGATTAGTGGTACTTCTCTAGTTTTCTATAAAAACTATAATATAAAAGCTACAGCATACTGTGTAAGTAGGAAATGTGTGAAATGGTGGAAGCATGAGCATTGAGCAGCAGTGGTCAAATGAGGTGTTTTCAGGTCACTTGTCCAAAAACTGATTGAGTCAAAAGTTTGGGACTCAACATTGTCTTTAACTCTTTGAGTGCCACTTACGAAAAACAATGTCAACGTGTTCTTTTGGCAGCTGGTCGCGATTGTGGTCTCCTGCAGCCTGTGAGTAATTTTGGGGCTTCTGGGAGATGTAGTCAGAACATAAAGAGACGGTACACACCACAGAGATCAAAACAGGAAGTGGAGACGATCGAGGTTAGAGAGCAAAACAGAATGTGGACAAAAAGTGGTGATTTTGGTGAAAGTGTCCTCTACTCACAAATATTTAAAAAAAACAGGTAAAAACAAACATTTTTTCATGATGAAATAGAGAGTCTCTTCTTTCATTTGAACAATTCACTGTTTTCAGAGACATAGTACAAAATATTCTGTGGGTCTAGAAATATGACTGAAAATGGACAAAAACACTGGAACAAGACACTTCCTGTTTTATAAAACGGCTGTCACTCAGTGAGTTAATGATCAGTAGAAAATAATGTAATTTCGAGTTCAGTGGAAGCTGCAGATTAAAACAACTGAGGGTATAGTAAGTAACGATAAATGTTTTTGTCCTGCAGGTTGTTGATTGCCCCAAGAAGAAGAAAAAGAAGAAAAAGAGAGAGGATGAGGCGTCGGAGTGACGACGAGCCAACAGGAAGCTGAGACAAACCTTAACGCAAAGCATTCTGGGATTTTTATAATGGACTGCGTGAATGCAGCGAAAACGAAAAGAGTTTTTTTATAATTTTTTTTCAGCTGTAAATAAGTGAACAGGAAGGTTGTTTGTAATTTCAAAATAAAAGTCTTCATTTGTGTATATGGTGTTTTTTGAGGTCAGATGTGATTCATGCACTTCCTGTTTAAGAGCGATGTCTTTGTAAGGAAGGAACTCACTGCTGTCAAATGGTTTTATGTATTTCAGACATGAGAAAACAAAGTAAAGACATAAAACACAACTAAATGAATTTATTCAAACTAGTACATCAAACAGGTGACTGATGGTTTCCTGTAGCAACCATTTACTTTTCTGTGTTATTGTGTTTTTTTGGTAAGCACAGTTCTAACCCGAACTGCTCAACATACACTATATTACCAAAAGTATTATCTCACCTGCCTTGACTCTCATATGAACTTCAGTGACATCCCATTCCTAATCCATAGGGTTCAATATGACGTTGGTCCACTCTTTGCAGCTATAACAGCTTCATCTCTTCAGGGAAGGCTGTCCACAAGGTTTAGGAGTGTGTTTATGGGAATTTTTGACCATTCTTCCAGAAGTGTATTTGTGAGGTCACACACTGATGTTGGATGAGAAGGCCTGGCTCTCAGTCTCTGCTCTAATTCATCCCAAAGGTGTTCCATCAGGTTGAGGTCAGGACTCTGTGCAGGCCAGTCAAGTTCATCCACACCAGACTCTGTCATCCATGTCTTTATGGACCTTGCTTTGTGCACTGGTGCACAGTCATGTTGGAAGAGGAAGGGGCCAGCTCCAAACTGTTCCCACAAAGTTGGGAGCATGGAATTGTCCAAAATGTCTTGGTATGCTGAAGCATTCAGAGTTCCTTTCACTGGAACTAAGGGGCCAAACCCAGCTCCTGAAAAACAACCCACACCATAATCCCCCCTCCACCAAACTTTACACTTGGCACAATGCAGTCCGACAAGTATCGTTCTCCTGGCAACCGCCAAACCCAGACTCATCCATCAGATTGCCAGATGGAGAAGCGTGATTCGTCACTCCAGAGAACTCGTCTCCACTGCTCTAGAGTCCAGTGATGGTGTGCTTTACACCACTGCATCCGACGCTTTGCATTGCACTTGGTGATGTATGGTTCTTGGATGCAGCTGCTCGACCATGGAAACCCATTCCATGAAGCTCTCTGTGCACTGTTCTTGAGCTAATCTGAAGGCCACATGAAGTTTGGAGGTCTGTAGTGATTGACTCTGCAGACAGTTGGTGACCTCTTCACACTATGTGCCTCAGCATCCACTGAACCCGCTCCATCAGTTTACGTGGTCTATCACTTCATGGCTGAGTTGCTGTCGTTTCCAAACACTTCCACATTCTTATAATCCAGCTGACAGTTGACTGTGGAATATTTAGGAGTGAGGAAATTTCACGACTGGATTTGTTGCACAGGTGGCATCCTATCACAGTTCCACACTGGAATTCACTGAGCTCCTGAGAGCGACCCATTCTTTCACAAATGTTTGTAAAAGCAGTCTGCATGCCTAGCTGCTTGATTTTATACACCTGTGGACATGGAAGTGATTGGAACACCTGATTCTGATTATTTGGATGGGTGAGCGAATACTTTTGGCAATATAGTATATTAATATAACGTTAATATTCACCTCATAGGCTCAAGCCCCCCCGCGACCCTATATGAGGATAAGCGGTAGAAAATGGATGGATGGATGGATATTCCACATCGAGATAACATTTAAAATACAGCTGCAAGCTTTGGGTTCATTTTAATCTGAAAGGTTGTGGGAAATTCCATCTGCGTACCGGCATACTTGTAAGCCCCACACCTTAAAAACAACAACAATCGTCTGATTCTTATGCCTTGTTCACACTATACGATTTCAGCCAATCAGCACGTCAGCGATGGTTTTTTCACACCCCTCTAGCCTGCTAAATATCCAGTCAAGATGTGCTGATGTAATAAGAGCAGCAGCCAGTGAGAGCAGACATGGTTGAAAGGAGCAGCGGCTGTAACAACAACAACACCTTTTCTCTTTTTGTTCTTTCACTACATGGTAACACAAACAACCAGGAGGGCAGCGTTCTGCTCCGCGTCCACGTTTACAATGAAAAGCTCGCTGTCGACTGAGCTCCAGTCAGCCTCCTCTCATTAATTCCTGGTTAATAAATGAGCCACTCGTTGTTTTCTAGTAAGCAAAATTGTGTGTTTACATTGGTCACTGAACAGCTGAAATCCATGTTCAAAGATAGCAGAAGAGGCTTTGTTCTAGTGTTTGGAAGGCAATATGTCCATATATTCATTAATATTGTCACTCATATTTACAGTGAAATGCAGAAAAAATGTGCGGACATTTTCTTTATCCCGCAAGATGAATAAATGATATCATTCAATTAACTTTGAGGAAAAAGAAAAGCTCCTGTCAGCCTCAGAGCCGTTTCAGTGATCACTGTAATCAGTGATCACTTGCACACTAGAAAACAAGCGCTTCATTTATTAAAAAGTCAGGCAGTCAGCATTCGGACACGCCTCCTGAATAGAGAGTCTTGTAGTGTGAAAATTCCCGTCACCGACCAGTCGTGTAGCGTGAGCAAGGCATAAAAGCTCAAGTCCAGTCAGGTGGACTGAAGTGGTTCAACAGGACAGTATGATAATATCTAAATCTATCCTTTAGATTGGTGGAATCACTACTCCACTGAGAACTGGCCCCGGCCCCAGGTGATGTCATTGCCCAGCCAGCCTCTGATTGGTCAGACACAGTGGCAAGACAGCGCGTCCCTGTGTGAGCTGGTGAGAACTTGGACCCTGTGATTGGTCAACTGCTGCAGCTCAGAGATCAGCTGCAGGAGACGAGGACTCGGCTGCGACACTATCCAGGTGGGGTCCATCGGATCTGGTCTGTGGAACGGATCCAGAATCTCCAGAGTGTCGAGACGCTGAAGCTGCTGCAGACTCAGGAAGTCCTCGTCTGACAGGTGGTGATGTCTGAAACACAAAACACTCAACAACTGTGGTTCCGCCTAGACCAGGAGATACTGCTTAGAATCAGGGATTACCTGATCCGAAGCGTCCTCAAGTAAGGGAACAGCTGTGGGAGGAGCCTAACCAGGCTGGAGGAGGAGCTCCAGGGTTCCAGGTGCAGGTGTTCCAGGTGAGGAGCTCTATGTGAGACCACCTGCAGGTCTTCAGGCTGCAGGTCCACACAAAGAGTCAGACTGACGAGGGAGGACGGCAGGAAGTCAGCGTACATCGCCAGAGGATGACCTCCTATTGGACAGACACAGTGAGGCTATCATGACATCACTGCATGTCAGAGGTTTGAGCAGAAGGAAAACAGAAGCATCGTGGAGTCACAGTAGAACCACAGTGGAACCACAGTAGAGTCACTGTAGAGTCACAGTAGAGCCACAGTAGAGTCACTGTAGAGCCACAGTGGACCCACAGTGGACCCACAGTAGAGTCACTGTAGAGTCACAGTAGAACCACAGTGGAACCACAGTAGAGTCACTGTAGAGTCACAGTAGAGCCACAGTAGAGTCACTGTAGAGCCACAGTAGAACCACAGTGGACCCACAGTAGAGTCACAGTAGAACCACAGTAGAGTCACTGTAGAGTCACAGTAGAACCACAGTGGACCCACAGTAGAGTCACTGTAGAGTCACAGTAGAACCACAGTGGAACCACAGTAGAGTCACTGTAGAGTCACAGTAGAGCCACAGTAGAGTCACTGTAGAGCCACAGTAGAACCACAGTGGACCCACAGTAGAGTCACAGTAGAACCACAGTAGAGTCACTGTAGAGTCACAGTAGAACCACAGTGGAACCACAGTAGAGTCACTGTAGAGTCACAGTAGAGCCACAGTAGAGTCACTGTAGAGCCACAATAGAACCACAGTGGACCCACAGTAGAGTCACAGTAGAACCACAGTAGAGTCACTGTGGAGTCACAGTAGAACCACAGTGGACCCACAGTAGAGTCACTGTAGAGTCACAGTAGAACCACAGTAGAACCACAGTAGAGTCACTGTAGAGTCACAGTGGAACCACAGTAGAGTCACTGTAGAGTCACAGTAGAGCCACAGTAGAACCACAGTAGAGTCACTGTAGAGTCACAGTAGAGCCACAGTAGAGTCACTGTAGAGCCACAGTAGAACCACAGTGGACCCACAGTAGAGTCACAGTAGAACCACAGTAGAACCACAGTAGAGTCACTGTAGAGTCACAGTAGAACCACAGTGGAACCACAGTAGAGTTACTGTAGAGTCACAGTAGAACCACAGTAGAACCACAGTAGAGTCACTGTAGAGTCACAGTAGAACCACAGTGGAACCACAGTAGAGTCACAGTAGAACCACAGTGGAACCACAGTGGAACCACAGTAGAGTCACAGTAGAACCACAGTGGAACCACAGTAGAGTCACAGTAGAACCACAGTGGAACCACAGTAGAGTCACTGTAGAGCCACAGTAGAACCACAGTGGAACCACTGTAGAGTCACAGTAGAACCACAGTGGAACCACAGTAGAGTCACTGTAGAGTCACAGTAGAACCACAGTGGAACCACAGTAGAGTCACAGCAGAACCACAGTGGAACCACAGTAGAGTCACAGTAGAACCACAGTGGAACCACAGTAGAGTCACTGTAGAGTCACAGTAGAACCACAGTAGAACCACAGTAGAGTCACTGTAGAGCCACAGTAGAACCACAGTGGAACCACAGTAGAGTCACTGTAGAGTCACAGTAGAACCACAGTGGAACCACAGTAGAGTCACTGTAGAGTCACAGTAGAGCCACAGTAGAACCACAGTAGAGTCACTGTAGAGTCACAGTAGAACCACAGTGGACCCACAGTAGAGTCACTGTAGAGTCACAGTAGAACCACAGTAGAACCACAGTAGAGTCACTGTAGAGTCACAGTCGAGCCACAGTGGACCCACAGTAGAGTCACTGTAGAGTCACAGTAGAACCACAGTAGAGTCACTGTAGAGTCACAGTAGAACCACAGTGGAACCACAGTAGAGTCACTGTAGAGTCACAGTAGAACCACAGTGGAACCACAGTAGAGTCACTGTAGAGCCACAGTAGAACCACAGTGGAACCACAGTAGAGTCACTGTAGAGCCACAGTGGAACCACAGTAGAGTCACTGAAGAGTCACAGTAGAACCACAGTGGAACCACAGTAGAGTCACTGTAGAGCCACAGTAGAACCACAGTGGAACCACAGTAGAGTCACTGAAGAGTCACAGTAGAACCACAGTGGAACCACAGTTGAGTCACAGTAGAACCACAGTGGAACCACAGTAGAGTCACTGTAGAGTCACAGTAGAATCACAGTAGAACCACAGTAGAGTCACTGTAGAGTCACAGTGGAACCACAGTGGAACCACAGTAGAGTCACTGTAGAGTCACAGTAGAGCCACAGTAGAACCACAGTAGAGTCACTGTAGAGTCACAGTAGAACCACAGTGGACCCACAGTAGAGTCACTGTAGAGTCACAGTAGAACCACAGTAGAACCACAGTAGAGTCACTGTAGAGTCACAGTCGAGCCACAGTGGACCCACAGTAGAGTCACTGTAGAGTCACAGTAGAACCACAGTAGAGTCACAGTGGAACCACAGTAGAGTCACTGTAGAGTCACAGTAGAGTCACTGTAGAGTCACAGTAGAACCACAGTAGAGTCAATGTAGAGTCAAAGTGGAACCACAGTAGAGTCACAGTAGAGTCACAGTGGAACCACAGTAGAACCACAGTAGAGTCAATGTAGAGTCACAGTGGAACCACAGTAGAACCACAGTAGAGTCACAGTAGAGTCACAGTAGAGTCACAGTGGAATCACAGTGGTGAGACTCGCCGTGCACACTGAGGCTGCGGAGCTGCTGCAGAGACGTCAGCCATGTTTGCAGGTGACAGGTGGGTCCAGGTACGGAGTACAGGTGGAAGATGGACAAACTGCGGAGGCGGGACAAAGGCTGCAGGACTTCCTGCGTGACGACGGCATCATAGTTCAACAATTGGAGGTCAGAGAGCTGCAGAGCGCCACCTGCTGCGAGACAAACACACCTGTCAGCAGGTCCTGTCTCATCTGCAGGTGAGGGCTCACCTGTCATCTTACCTGCTTCTTAAAGCATTCTAGCGCACATTCACATATTTGCTGTTGCCAGGCAACCAGACCATCGCTGACACTGAAGTTCAAGTTTGCAGCATTTATGACATCAGGGCCAATCATAGTGCTGCCTAGTGACTGGCTGTTTCACCCTGCAGGTGTGTTTACCTGTGACGTGGGTATGGCTGAAGAAGTCACGTGACATGGTTCTGCAGGTGATCATCGTCCAGGACAGGTGTTTCAGCTGGGTCAGGTGAGCCAGGACACTGCTGAGCGTCGGGACTCTCAGACTGCCGTCATGATGCAGCAGCAGCGAGGTGAGACGAGTCAGCTGACTGAGGGCGGCCAACAGGTGAGAGGCTGGACAGGTGAGCTGCACGTTACAGAGCCTAAGCTGTGACAGCTGCTGACTCAGAGGAAACAGGAAGTTGACGTTCTTCAACGGCGTGAAACAGGAAGTGATAGACAGACGCTGCAGCTGGCGGAACAGTTTCAGCTCGTCGACACCCCCCTCCCTCCAGTCATCCAATTGCAATGCCTCGAGAGCAGGAAGCCAGGCGGCGAGCTGCCGCAGGTGTTTCCTCTTGCCAGAGCGCACCGACACGGTGCTGACGTGCCGCTGAGCCAGGCTGCGCCAGAAGGGAGGGTTGTACCTGGAGAAGTTTCCCAGAAGCACACTGAAGCCTCGCCATAGGGGGCGGGACTTATCCAGCAGGTGAAGAAAGTGAGAACAGGTGCAGCGCATGCTCATCTTGTCTCTCCAGGACAGGAAGCTGAACACCTGCAGCCACAGCTCGGCAGGAAGTTGCAATGGTGACGTCATCATGACCTCACGACCCCGAGGGATACAGAAGTCTGATCGTTTATCGATTATGACCGAGGCTGCAGCTCAGTGCTGACGTCATCACCCCAGAACACATCAACAACATCTCAAAAACATGTCAGCAACACACCCACTGAGGCCTGGCTGGTATCTGCTGTTACTGGTTATTGTGATCAGACCGTGTCGCTCTTCTCGTCGTCTGTCTGTCGTCTTTTCTTCTTCTGCTGCTTCCTGCTGCGTCACAGAGCAGAGAGGAGCAGCAGTGAGGTCTCACTCTGACTGTTTCTGCTGAGCTCAGGACTCATTTCACTGCAGCATCAACACCCATTGTTACTTAATATTTTAATGAATGAATAATAATAATAATAATTAATAATTCAAAGCTAAACTGTCAATGAAATAAATTTATAAAAATGTTGATTTATTTTGCGGTCTAACAGCAGACAGAGTGAGACCTCCACACAATACACAATCCTGTCGCTGTGCTGACGTCACTGTCAGTAAATTACTCAGTTTAGACCCAGACCCAGATCCAGAGATCGATCAACAGGAGGCGCTGCTGCGCAGAACAGCCACCACAGAAGGAGAAATCCGGAAGTGTAAAGTGGGTCGAACGCGTGCGCATCAACGGATTAGATGGACGGTGAGTGAAGATCGTGATCGATCCATGACTCAAGAATCAATAGTTATTAAAAAATAGTTTATCAGAGAGAAACCTGCACGAGGCTCCGCGACACTGATGACGTCACTGAGATCGAGATTGATCTCAAAAGTGTTATTATTATTATTACATACAGTGAAAACAAAGTGTAAAGATAAATAAAGACAACTTAAAAGAAAATAAGACAGGGGAGAAGAGTCCATGGTGGAGGTGGCAGGAGGGTGGAGGCAGCTCTCCTCTCCTGTGGACTCTGTGGCTCTAGATGCTCTGCAGAGAGGCCAGTGGAGTCCTGCTGGTCTTCTCTGCAGGTGTTCAGAGCTGCTGGACCAACAGTGATGCAGCTGGAGAAGCTGCTGAGGATCTTGGTGGACAAACCAAACGTGCTCAGCCTCTTCAGGAAGTCCAGCTGCTGCTGAGCCTTCTGAAGCAGCTGTGTGGTGTTCAGTGTCCAGGTGAGCTCCTCACAGGTATTTAAAGCTGCTCCAGGATGAACAGTGGCTGCTGAGGTCTCCAACCTCTTGTCCTCACACCAGGACACCACTGTCCACTTCTCTCCTGAAGGACACTCTGTCCTGTCACTGCAGTGTCGTCCTCAGGCTTCAGGATCATGTTGTCCTTATATCGCTGAGATGGAGGCTTTGTGATGTGTCTATATAATATACATTTATGCAATTAGTTTATAAATAAAACTAATAACTAATACATTTTCTCTTAAAGTTTAAATGTATGTTTTAAAGAAAGCCAAACAGTGATTTATGTCTCATCAGGTGACATCACAGTGAGCTCAGCAAACAGGAAGTGCTCTGCTGTCACAGGAAGTGGCCGAAAGGTCAAAGACAATGCAGCCGATTGGCACAACCTGATGGTGAGGTGGGACAAACTGAACGAGGACGGATTCAGCGTGGCGACAAGCATAGTGGACATCACACTGACACGGTGATTTTAACTAACTACTTTACCTGTAGTTTACTTTTTGTTTACCTGTAGTTTACCTGTCGTTTATCTATAGTTTACCTGTAGTTTACCTGTAGTTTAGCTATAGTTTACCTTTAGTTTACTTTTAGTTTATCTATAGTTTACCTTTAGTTTACCTGTAGTTTACCTGTAGTGTATCTATAGTTTACCTTTAGTTTACTTTTAGTTTATCTATAGTTTACCTTTAGTTTACCTGTAGTTTACTTTTAGTTTACCTGTAGTGTATCGATAGTTTACCTTTAGTTTATCTATAGTTTACCTGTAGTTTATCTGTAGTTTATCTATAGTTTACCTGTAGTTTACTTTTAGTTTATCTATAGTTTACCTGTAGTTAACTTTTAGTTTACCTGTAGTGTATCTATAGTTTACCTTTAGTTTACCTGTAGTTTACTTGTAGTGTATCTATAGTTTACCTTTAGTTTACTTTTAGTTTATCTATAGTTTACCTTTAGTTTACCTGTAGTTTACTTTTAGTTTACCTGTAGTGTATCTATAGTTTACCTTTAGTTTATCTATAGTTTACCTGTAGTTTATCTGTAGTTTATCTATAGTTTACCTGTAGTTTATCTGTAGTTTATCTATAGTTTACCTGTAGTTTATCTGTAGTTTATCTATAGTTTACCTTTAGTTTACTTTTAGTTTATCTATAGTTTACCTGTAGTTAACTTTTAGTTTACCTGTAGTGTATCTATAGTTTACCTTTAGTTTACCTGTAGTTTACTTGTAGTGTATCTATAGTTTACCTTTAGTTTACTTTTAGTTTATCTATAGTTTACCTGTAGTTAACTTTTAGTTTACCTGTAGTTTATCTATAGTTTACCTTTAGTTTATCTATAGTTTACCTGTAGTTTATCTGTAGTTTATCTATAGTTTACCTGTAGTTTATCTTTAGTTTATCTATAGTTTACCTGTAGTTTATCTGTAGTTTATCTATAGTTTACCTTTAGTTTACTTTTAGTTTATCTATAGTTTACCTGTAGTTAACTTTTAGTTTACCTGTAGTGTATCTATAGTTTACCTTTAGTTTACCTGTAGTTTACTTGTAGTGTATCTATAGTTTACCTTTAGTTTACTTTTAGTTTATCTATAGTTTACCTTTAGTTTACCTGTAGTTTACTTTTAGTTTACCTGTAGTGTATCTATAGTTTACCTTTAGTTTATCTATAGTTTACCTGTAGTTTATCTGTAGTTTATCTATAGTTTACCTGTAGTTTATCTATAGTTTACCTGTAGTTTATCTGTAGTTTATCTATAGTTTACCTTTAGTTTACTTTTAGTTTATCTATAGTTTACCTGTAGTTTATCTGTAGTTTATCTATAGTTTACCTTTAGTTTACTTTTAGTTTATCTATAGTTTACCTGTAGTTAACTTTTAGTTTATCTATAGTTTACCTGTAGTTTATCTGTAGTTTATCTATAGTTTACCTTTAGTTTACTTTTAGTTTATCTATAGTTTACCTTTAGTTTACTTTTAGTTTATCTATAGTTTACCTGTAGTTTATCTGTAGTTTATCTATAGTTTACCTTTAGTTTACTTTTAGTTTATCTATAGTTTACCTGTAGTTAACTTTTAGTTTACCTGTAGTGTATCTATAGTTTACCTTTAGTTTACCTGTAGTTTACTTTTAGTTTACCTGTAGTGTATCTATAGTTTACCTTTAGTTTACTTTTAGTTTATCTATAGTTTACCTTTAGTTTACCTGTAGTTTACTTTTAGTTTACCTGTAGTGTATCTATAGTTTACCTTTAGTTTATCTATAGTTTACCTGTAGTTTATCTGTAGTTTATCTATAGTTTACCTGTAGTTTATCTATAGTTTACCTGTAGTTTATCTGTAGTTTATCTATAGTTTACCTTTAGTTTACTTTTAGTTTATCTATAGTTTACCTGTAGTTAACTTTTAGTTTACCTGTAGTGTATCTATAGTTTACCTTTAGTTTACCTGTAGTTTACTTGTAGTGTATCTATAGTTTACCTTTAGTTTACTTTTAGTTTATCTATAGTTTACCTTTAGTTTACCTGTAGTTTACTTTTAGTTTACCTGTAGTTTAGCTATAGTTTACCTTTAGTTTACTTTTAGTTTATCTATAGTTTACCTTTCTTTTAACTTTCGTTTACCTGTAGTGTATCGATAGTTTACCTTTAGTTTACTTTTAGTTTATCTATAGTTTACCTTTAGTTTACCTGTAGTTTACTTTTAGTTTACCTGTAGTGTATCTATAGTTTACCTTTAGTTTATCTATAGTTTACCTGTAGTTTATCTGTAGTTTATCTATAGTTTACCTTTAGTTTACTTTTAGTTTATCTATAGTTTACCTTTAGTTTACCTGTAGTTTACTTTTAGTTTACCTGTAGTGTATCTATAGTTTACCTTTAGTTTATCTATAGTTTACCTGTAGTTTATCTGTAGTTTACCTGTCGTTTAGCTGTAGTTTACTTTTAGTTTACCTGTAGTTTATCTATAGTTTACCGTTAGTTTATCTATAGTTTACCTGTAGTTTAGCTGTAGTTTACCTTTAGTTTACCTGTCGTTTAGCCATAGTTTACCTTTAATTTATCTGTAGTTTACCTTTAGTTTACCTGTAATTTACCTGTCGTTTATCTATAGCTTACCTTTAGTTTACCTGTAGTTTATCTATAATTTACCTTTAGTTTATCTGTAGTTTACCTGTAATTTGCCTGTCGTTTATCTGTAGTTTACCTTTAGTTTATCTGTTGTTTAACTGTCGTTTATCTGTAGTTTACCTTTAGTTTATCTGTAGTTTAACTGTCGTTTATCTGTAGTTTACCTTTAGTTTACCTGTCGTTTGTCTGTAGTTTACCTTTAGTTTACCTGTAGTTTATCTATAGTTTACCTGTAGTTTATCTATAGTTTACCTTTAATTTATCTGTAGTTTACCTTTAGGTTATCTGTAGTTTACCTTTAGTTTATCTGTAGTTTACCTGTAATTTGCCTGTCGTTTAGCTGTAGTTTACTTTTAGTTTACCTGTAGTGTATCTATAGTTTACCTTTAGTTTATCTATAGTTTACCTGTAGTTTATCTGTAGTTTATCTATAGTTTACCTGTAGTTTATCTGTAGTTTATCTATAGTTTACCTTTAGTTTACTTTTAGTTTATCTATAGTTTACCTGTAGTTAACTTTTAGTTTACCTGTAGTGTATCTATAGTTTACCTTTAGTTTACCTGTAGTTTACTTGTAGTGTATCTATAGTTTACCTTTAGTTTACTTTTAGTTTATCTATAGTTTACCTTTAGTTTACCTGTAGTTTACTTTTAGTTTACCTGTAGTTTAGCTATAGTTTACCTTTAGTTTACTTTTAGTTTATCTATAGTTTACCTTTCGTTTACCTTTCGTTTACCTGTAGTGTATCGATAGTTTACCTTTAGTTTACTTTTAGTTTATCTATAGTTTACCTTTAGTTTACCTGTAGTTTACTTTTAGTTTACCTGTAGTGTATCTATAGTTTACCTTTAGTTTATCTATAGTTTACCTGTAGTTTATCTGTAGTTTATCTATAGTTTACCTTTAGTTTACTTTTAGTTTATCTATAGTTTACCTTTAGTTTACCTGTAGTTTACTTTTAGTTTACCTGTAGTGTATCTATAGTTTACCTTTAGTTTATCTATAGTTTACCTGTAGTTTATCTGTAGTTTACCTGTCGTTTAGCTGTAGTTTACTTTTAGTTTACCTGTAGTTTATCTATAGTTTACCGTTAGTTTATCTATAGTTTACCTGTAGTTTAGCTGTAGTTTACCTTTAGTTTACCTGTCGTTTAGCCATAGTTTACCTTTAATTTATCTGTAGTTTACCTTTAGTTTACCTGTAATTTACCTGTCGTTTATCTATAGCTTACCTTTAGTTTACCTGTAGTTTATCTATAATTTACCTTTAGTTTATCTGTAGTTTACCTGTAATTTGCCTGTCGTTTATCTGTAGTTTACCTTTAGTTTATCTGTAGTTTAACTGTCGTTTATCTGTAGTTTACCTTTAGTTTATCTGTAGTTTAACTGTCGTTTATCTGTAGTTTACCTTTAGTTTACCTGTCGTTTGTCTGTAGTTTACCTTTAGTTTACCTGTAGTTTATCTATAGTTTACCTGTAGTTTATCTATAGTTTACCTTTAATTTATCTGTAGTTTACCTTTAGGTTATCTGTAGTTTACCTTTAGTTTATCTGTAGTTTACCTGTAATTTGCCTGTCGTTTAGCTGTAGTTTACTTTTAGTTTACCTGTAGTTTATCTATAGTTTACCTTTAGTTTATCTATAGTTTACCTGTAGTTTAGCTGTAGTGTACCTTTAGTTTACCTGTCGTTTAGCTATAGTTTACCTTTAGTTTACCTGTGGTTTATCTGTAGTTTACCTTTAGTTTACCTGTAGTTTATCTATAGTTTACCTTTAATTTATCTGTAGTTTACCTTCAGGTTATCTGTAGTTTACCTTTAGTTTATCTGTAGTTTACCTGTAATTTGCCTGTAATTTATCTGTAGTTTACCTTCAGGTTATCTGTAGTTTACCTTTAGTTTATCTGTAGTTTACCTGTAATTTGCCTGTCGTTTAGCTGTAGTTTACCTTTAGTTTACCTTTAGTTTATCTGTAGTTTACCTTTAGTTTACCTGCAATTATCCTGTCGTTTATCTATAGTTTACCTGTAGTTTATCTATAGTTTACCGGTAGTTTACCTGTAGTTTACCTTTAGTTTACCTATAGTTTATCTGTAGTTTATCTATAGTTTACCTGTAGTTTATCTATAGTTTACCTGTAGTTTACCTTTAGTTTACCTATAGTTTATCTGTAGTTTAGCTGAAACCAGAAACATGCTTCAGACAGACATGCTTGGGACAGAAGTTTGTGTTTCTAGTTTCTATGACTTCTTCTTACTATTTGAAATGTTTACTCGTAAACATTGTAGCTCACCTTTCTTTGCTTCAGGTCTCAGAACCATCAACTGCTGCAGGTGGACGAGTCTTCATCACCTTCCTCTTCCTCACCAGCTGCTTCAAAGCAGACAGGTGGCGCTACAGAGCTGCAGGACGAATGCTGCAAGCTGCAGGACATCGTTGACAAAATGGTGACACTTCATTTACCTTCAATTAATTATACTGTATTTAACTTCACCAGGGTCACTGAGGACACTGTCACAGTAGCTCTTCGCTCTTCACTGAGTCACCTGGACCTCCAGGGGAGCCGGGTCCCCTGAGCTAACCTGCTTCTTTGAAGCTAAGCTAATCTCTAGGCTATCTATATTTACTTTTTGGCCATTTTCTCCCAGACCTTCCTGACAACTGTTGGCTGCCCTGGTGAAAGCTCTTCCTGCTCCGTCCACTATTTTTCCTTGCAGACCTTTTCTTGAATCATTATCAGGTAAATGCTAACATGACTAGCAGTTGCCTTCCTGTTGCTGCTAGCAGAGCACCTTTTGGAGTCTCCCTGGAGCTGGTCCTCGTTACTGCTACCGTGGTCAAAAGCATCCCCTCCTGGACAGCCTGGCTTCAGCTCGTCTCTGTCATCGTGGAGATCTGCTTCAGAAAAACATAAACCCAGACCTCCAGCACCTCTCCACACGTCAGTGGACTACTACCACCAAAGAAGCAAGGTCACCGTTCTGCTCAAATGTCATCAGAAACAGTCCAGGAAAGTCCAAGCAGCTCTTCTCCATCAACCATCTCATCGAACCACAACCTCCCACTTACAGACACTACAGAGGAGCAGTGGACTGCCCTTTGTGGTTCTCCCACCCAAGCTGTTTGCCCAACATCTCCAAACCCCTAAACTGTGTTCCTGAGGTTTCTTCAGAAGAGTTACAGAACATTACCAGGACGATCAAAACCTCCACCTGTGCCTAGACCCTCTCCAAACCCCCCTTGCTGATCACCGCCATCATAAACGACCTCCTCATATCATCTGATGCTGGCTCGCCCTCCCTCCTCATCCTTCTGGACCTTCTGGATCTGCTGCCTTTAACACAGTCAGCCAGGACATTTTGTTCCACCAGCTCCACCTAACCCTCACCGACACTGATTGTTTACAGTCTTACCACAATCCAGACAGAAAACATGGGTCCTGGTCATTTCAAATCAGTCACCTGGAGTCCCTCAGGGATCAGTCCTTGGCCTCCTCCTGTTCATCCTTTTCCTCATCCTCCTCGTCAGGTCATCAGTCGTCATGGACTTTCATTCCACACATTGACACACAGCTTCATGTTAATGCCACAGCTGCAACTCCACCTTCATCAACTCCATCAAAACTCACCACCTTATCTCTGGACTCATCAGACTCAATCATCATCCATAAGCAGCATCATCTTCTCTGGCTCCAATATTCCTCTCTCATCAGTCGTCACAAATCTTGGTGTAAAAATGGACCCAAAAATCAACTTTGAATCTCATATCAACCAATTCTGCGAGACGCCCTCTATCACCTCCACAGCCGTTCCAAACTCCGCCCCATGCTCTCCTTCTCAGATGATCCTTCTCAAAGTTCATCCATGCTTCTGTCTCCTCAGTAGTGGGCTATTGCAGCGCACTACTCATCAGCATCCCTAGAAAGATCCTGTAGAGGCTATAATACATCCAAAAACTGTGCAGCTAGGATCCTAATGAGAGAAATAAAACATGATCACATTACCACCATTCTCCACTCACTCCACTGGCTTCCCGTTTCCACAAGGATGGAGGAGAAGGTTTCTCTTCTGTCACACCAAAGCATCCAAGAACCAAAGACAACCTGCTCTGCTCACTCAGACCTCCACGATTCCATCTCCAGACTCAGGACCATGATCAGACCTTCTGTCCTGCTCAATGTCCTCCCTGACACCTTGAGGGCACCACAACCACTGACTGTTTTAAAAAAGGTCTGAAGACATGTCTTTTTAGCAGAGCCTTTGGTTTATTGACTTTAGCTCAGTCTTTAAGACCATCACCCTGGTATTCAGGTGACATTTTGGACTATCCTCTTCCATCTGCAGCTTGATTAAGGACCCTCAGGGTTGAGCAGTGGGTCCTCTCGTGTACTTTCTGTTCTCATATAACGGCATACCAACCCATGTCTCCAGCTCCATCATCAGTTCACTGATGATACCACTGTGGTCAGGTTCCTCTCAGGAGATCAGGCTGTCTACAGAGACAATGTTGACAGACTGGCAGCCTGGTGTTTGGTGAATAACCTGAACTGTGAACACCGCAAAAACAAAAGAACTCATCCTGGACTGACCAGCAGCACAGACCAATGGTCATCAGAGAGGTAGTAGTACTGCATCACAGTGAGTAGTACTGCATCACAGGGAGGTAGTAGTACTGCATCACAGTGAGTAGTACTGCATCACAGGGAGGTAGTAGTACTGCATCACAGTGAGTAGTACTGCATCACAGTGAGTAGTACTGCATCACAGGGAGGTAGTAGTACTGCATCACAGTGAGTAGTACTGCATCACAGGGAGGTAGTAGTACTGCATCACAGTGAGTAGTACTGCATCACAGTCAGGTAGTAGTACTGCATCACAGGGAGTAGTACTGCATCACAGTCAGGTAGTAGTACTGCATCACAGGGAGTAGTACTGCATCACAGTCAGGTAGTAGTACTGTATCACAGTCAGGTAGTAGTACTGCATCACAGGGAGTAGTACTGCATCACAGTGAGTAGTACTGCATCACAGTCAGGTAGTAGTACTGCATCACAGTGAGTAGTACTGCATCACAGTCAGGTAGTAGTACTGCATCACAGGGAGTAGTACTGCATCACAGTCAGGTAGTAGTACTGTATCACAGTCAGGTAGTAGTACTGCATCACAGTGAGTAGTACTGTATCACAGTCAGGTAGTAGTACTGCATCACAGTGAGTAGTACTGTATCACAGTCAGGTAGTAGTACTGCATCACAGTGAGTAGTACTGTATCACAGTCAGGTAGTAATACTGCATCACAGTGAGTAGTACTGCATCACAGTCAGGTAGTAGTACTGCATCACAGGGAGTAGTACTGCATCACAGTCAGGTAGTAGTACTGTATCACAGTCAGGTAGTAGTACTGCATCACAGGGAGTAGTACTGCATCACAGTGAGTAGTACTGCATCACAGTCAGGTAGTAGTACTGCATCACAGTGAGTAGTACTGCATCACAGTCAGGTAGTAGTACTGCATCACAGGGAGTAGTACTGCATCACAGTCAGGTAGTAGTACTGTATCACAGTCAGGTAGTAGTACTGCATCACAGTGAGTAGTACTGTATCACAGTCAGGTAGTAGTACTGCATCACAGTGAGTAGTACTGTATCACAGTCAGGTAGTAGTACTGCATCACAGTGAGTAGTACTGTATCACAGTCAGGTAGTAGTACTGCATCACAGTGAGTAGTACTGTATCACAGTCAGGTAGTAATACTGCATCACAGTGAGTAGTACTGCATCACAGTCAGGTAGTAGTACTGCATCACAGTGAGTAGTACTGCATCACAGTCAGGTAGTAGTACTGCATCACAGTGAGTAGTACTGTATCACAGTCAGGTAGTAGTACTGCATCACAGTGAGTAGTACTGCATCACAGTCAGGTAGTAGTACTGCATCACAGTGAGTAGTACTGCATCACAGTCAGGTAGTAGTACTGCATCACAGTGAGTAGTACTGCATCACAGTCAGGTAGTAGTACTGCATCACAGTGAGTAGTACTGTATCACAGTCAGGTAGTAGTACTGCATCACAGTGAGTAGTACTGTATCACAGTCAGGTAGTAATACTGCATCACAGTGAGTAGTACTGTATCACAGTCAGGTAGTAGTACTGCATCACAGTGAGTAGTACTGCATCACAGTCAGGTAGTAGTACTGCATCACAGGGAGTAGTACTGTATCACAGTCAGGTAGTAGTACTGCATCACAGTGAGTAGTACTGCATCACAGTCAGGTAGTAGTACTGCATCACAGTGAGTAGTACTGCATCACAGTCAGGTAGTAGTACTGCATCACAGTGAGTAGTACTGCTCACAGTCAGGTAGTAGTACTGTATCACAGTCAGGTAGTAGTACTGCATCACAGTGAGTAGTACTGCATCACAGTCAGGTAGTAGTACTGCATCACAGTGAGTAGTACTGTATCACAGTCAGGTAGTAGTACTGCATCACAGTGAGTAGTACTGTATCACAGTCAGGTAGTAGTACTGCATCACAGTGAGTAGTACTGCATCACAGTCAGGTAGTAGTACTGCATCACAGTGAGTAGTACTGTATCACAGTCAGGTAGTAGTACTGCATCACAGTGAGTAGTACTGTATCACAGTCAGGTAGTAGTACTGCATCACAGTGAGTAGTACTGCATCACAGTCAGGTAGTAGTACTGTATCACAGTGAGTAGTACTGCTCACAGTCAGGTAGTAGTACTGCATCACAGTGAGTAGTACTGTATCACAGTCAGGTAGTAGTACTGCATCACAGGGAGTAGTACTGCATCACAGTCAGGTAGTAGTACTGCATCACAGTCAGGTAGTAGTACTGCATCACAGTCAGGTAGTAGTACTGCATCACAGGGAGTAGTACTGCATCACAGTCAGGTAGTAGTACTGCATCACAGGGAGTAGTACTGCATCACAGTGAGTAGTACTGCATCACAGTCAGGTAGTAGTACTGCATCACAGTCAGGTAGTAGTACTGCATCACAGTCAGGTAGTAGTACTGTATCACAGTCAGGTAGTAGTACTGCATCACAGTGAGTAGTACTGCTCACAGTCAGGTAGTAGTACTGCATCACAGTGAGTAGTACTGCTCACAGTCAGGTAGTAGTACTGCATCACAGTGAGTAGTACTGCATCACAGTCAGGTAGTAGTACTGCATCACAGTGAGTAGTACTGCATCACAGTCAGGTAGTAGTACTGCATCACAGGGAGTAGTACTGCATCACAGTGAGTAGTACTGTATCACAGTCAGGTAGTAGTACTGCATCACAGTGAGTAGTACTGCATCACAGTCAGGTAGTAGTACTGCATCACAGTCAGGTAGTAGTACTGCATCACAGTGAGTAGTACTGCATCACAGTGAGTAGTACTGTATCACAGTCAGGTAGTAGTACTGCATCACAGTGAGTAGTACTGCTCACAGTCAGGTAGTAGTACTGCATCACAGTGAATAGTACTGCATCACAGTCAGGTAGTAGTACTGCATCACAGGGAGTAGTACTGCATCACAGTCAGGTAGTAGTACTGCATCACAGGGAGTAGTACTGCATCACAGTCAGGTAGTAGTACTGCATCACAGGGAGTAGTACTGTATCACAGTCAGGTAGTAGTACTGCATCACAGGGAGTAGTACTGCATCACAGTCAGGTAGTAGTACCGCATCACAGTCAGGTAGTAGTACTGCATCACAGTGAGTAGTACTGTATCACAGTCAGGTAGTAGTACTGCATCACAGTGAGTAGTACTGCTCACAGTCAGGTAGTAGTACTGCATCACAGTGAATAGTACTGCATCACAGTCAGGTAGTAGTACTGCATCACAGGGAGTAGTACTGCATCACAGTCAGGTAGTAGTACTGCATCACAGGGAGTAGTACTGTATCACAGTCAGGTAGTAGTACTGCATCACAGGGAGTAGTACTGCATCACAGTCAGGTAGTAGTACCGCATCACAGTCAGGTAGTAGTACTGCATCACAGGGAGTAGTACTGCATCACAGTGAGTAGTACTGCATCACAGTCAGGTAGTAGTACTGCATCACAGGGAGTAGTAATGCATCACAGTCAGGTAGTAGTACTGCATCACAGTCAGGTAGTAGTACTGCATCACAGGGAGTAGTACTGCATCACAGTGAGTAGTACTGCATCACAGTCAGGTAGTAGTATTGCATCACAGTCAGGTAGTAGTACTGCATCACAGTGAGTAGTACTGAATCACAGTCAGGTAGTAGTACTGCATCACAGGGAGTAGTACTGCATCACAGTCAGGTAGTAGTACTGCATCACAGGGAGTAGTACTGCATCACAGTCAGGTAGTAGTACTGCATCACAGGGAGTAGTACTGCATCACAGTCAGGTAGTAGTACTGCATCACAGGGAGTAGTACTGCATCACAGTCAGGTAGTAGTACTGCATCACAGTCAGGTAGTAGTACTGCATCACAGGGAGGTAGTAGTACTGCATCAGTGAGGTTCTCTGATGAACAGTGATCATCTCTGACTGCTCTCTGCTCCACCTGGACCACATCAGCAGCTCTCTCTTCCTCAACAGAGCCTCAAACATTGTCCAGGACTCTTCTCACCTGGTCTACAGGTCTGACTAAACCTGGAGCCATCAGTACTCTGAACACACAACACCACAATCAAACATGTATAGATAATAATGATATTAATTAATGTTTTTAGATTTATGTGCAGTAATCTTAAACTCAACCAAATTTAATAACTAAATATACAAATATTCTCGTTGTTTTTTCCTCTCATCTTCCTCCCTGGAAAACAACAATTAAGACTTTTGATTTAACTTTATCATGCTTCATATGGTGATGGTGTTGTCAGGGTGACACAGTGGATGTGTTATGTTTGTCACTTGTCATATTGATCAGCAGTGGTCTTTTTCCTGTCAGGTCACCGTGGTAACAAAGATGGAGCGTCTAATGACATCACAGCAGGGCCTTCAGGATCTGGAGGAGTTCCAGTTTGGACCTGAAGGACGAAAGTTTCCTCTGTTCCACAGCTGGAGCACCAAACACTTCAGTGAGTTCACCTGTCCTCCTGTTTCAGAGGAGGCGCCTCACGTTTCTCCTTGCTGTTTCAGAGGAGGCGCCTCACGTTTCTCCTTGCTGTTTCAGAGGAGGCGCCTCACGTTTCTCCTTGCTGTTTCAGAGGAGGCGCCTCACGTTTCTCCTTGCTGTTTCAGAGGAGGCGTCAGCAGTCCTGCTGGACTCGTTCAGACAGGAGCTGAAGTTGAAGCAGACCATCCTGCAGGAAGTGGCCCACACTGAGACCCCTGACCTCTGCATGGTCTACCTGTCCTGCTGGCTCCACCAGCCCTTCATCCCGACCCGGACCAGACTGACCCTGGAGGCTCTGCTTCTGGAGACCGGACACCGCCCACTCTGATGTCATCAGGTGTACTTCCTGAGGCTGCAGGTGACCTCAGGACCAGATGGACTGTAACTAAATACATTTATTCTCTCAATGGGCTTGATCCCAGTCTGTAGTTTTATCTGAGAATGTTCATTGAACTTCTATCAGTAATCAAGTGCAGCTCAGCATTTGTCACATCACTTTATTGGAGGAACATGAAATGTGTTTAATGCTTTCGTCACTCGAACAATCAATAAAGTTGAATTTCCTCCAAACCACCTTTATTCTTGAGCCGAACCTCAACGTTCAGAAAACATGTTGCTGTGAAGTTTTATAAAAAGTAATAAAATAGTGCAAACTTTCTTTTTCATATTTATCTACATATGAACAGCCGAATAGTGTGTTTCTGTCTGAAAAGAACATGGAAACAAAAACAAGTTTACAAATTTACAATCACTCCAGATTCCTTAAAAAACAGCAGGTGGATCAGCTGATGACATCATCACAGGTGGCAAGTCAATGAACCAATCAAAGGAGCTGAAACAATAACAGACCACCTGAACACTCTGCAGAGTACAGCAGCCCTGAGAGGACACCAGAGTCAGGAAATTTAATGTTGAATTTGCTGACCTGAGGTCAGTGTTCACTAATCAGATCCTTCAGGATTCTGAAGGAACCTGAACCCAGACCAGCAGAGGGTCTGATAGTGCCCCCTTCAGGCGGCCATGTTCATTACATGCACAGTTATAATGTTCAGTGTGGATTTTTTCTTCCTTATAAATACTGCCTTAAAAATCCAGACTGTCAGTGTGATGTGGTTCAGCTCAGGTTCTGGTCTTCCTCAGACTAGAACAGTCTACATCTTGTTCAAGGTTCACTGAGGAGATCTGGCTCCGTCTGTGGCCTCGATGCCCAGCAGTGCCTGGACCGCCTCTAATGGGACCCCCTCCGGGGTCTGGATGTGCATGGTGGTCCCGTCCGGCCCGTTGACGATCACAATCCGGTCTAAACCAGGCTCTGCCAGCTGGACCGTCAGTCCTTCTGTTTGGATGTAGATTTCCTGACCCTCCTGCAGCTCTTTAGGCTCAGAGGAGTCCACTGAGCCGGACTTGGAGAAGAAGTCCCTCTGCTGAAGAGGACATGAAGTCTGGACCAAGCTGGACCCTTGTATCGGGGCCGAGCTGGATTCTGGAGTCTGGACAGAGCTGGACCCTTGTGTCTGGACAGAGCTGGACCCTGGAGTCTGGGTTGAGCAGGACCCTTGTGTCTGGACCGAGCTGGACCCTGGACTCTTTGAGTCTGCACTGGCCTCAGGACTGGAACCCAGAGCTTTCTCCAGCTCCTTCATCTGGGCTGTGACGTCACCGGTGCTTAGGACCTGGTCCTGGCCTGCCAACAGAGGGTCCCCCTGGGCACTGGTCTGCAGAGACCCCATCTCCTGGTCCTCACCTGGGATTACCTCCACGGGCGGAGCCTGGGTGGAGGCCGTCTTAGCAGTGGAGGAGCCAGAGGAGCTGATGGGTCCACAGAAACACATCACACAGGATCAGTTCTGTAAAACTGATCCAGGTATCACCTGATCTATCTGTACAACACACAAAGAACTGGATTCACCTGGATTCAGAGCAGGTGATCAGTTTGGATCCAGCTGGAAGCACCAGAGGAGAAACCGGCACAGAGCAGGGCTTCAGAGAGGATCCAGAGATGGCTGGAGTCCAAACACACAAGACAAGAGTTTAGTGACTTCAGAATGTGGACCTGCAGGTAGAGGTACTCCAGGTACAGGGTGGTGTAGTGTAGTACAGTGAAGCGTAGTGTAGTACAGTGTAGTGTGGTACAGTGTGGTGTAGTACAGGGTGGCGTAGTGTAGTACAGGGTGGCATAGTGTAGTACAGGGTGGTGTAGTACAGGGTGGCGTAGTGTAGTACAGTGGAGCGTAGTGTAGTACAGTGTGGCGTAGTACAGGGTGGCGTCGTGTAGTACAGGGTGGCGTCGTGTAGTACAGGGTGGTGTAGTACAGGGTGGCGTTGTGTAGTACAGGGTGGCGTAGTACAGGGTGGTGTAGTGTAGTACAGGGTGGCGTAATACAGGGTGGCGTCGTGTAGTACAGGGTGGTGTAGTGTAGTACAGGGTGGTGTGGTGTAGTACAGGGTGGCGTCGTGTAGTACAGGGTGGCGTACTACAGGGTGGCGTCGTGCAGTACAGGGTGGCGTCGTGCAGTACAGGGTGGTGTGGTGTAGTACAGGGTGGTGTTGTAGTACAGGGTGGTGTAGTGTAGTACAGGGTGGCGTCGTGTAGTACAGGGTGGCGTAGTACAGGGTGGTGTAGTGTAGTACAGGGTGGCGTCGTGTAGTACAGGGTGGCATAGTGTAGTACAGGGTGGCATAGTGTAGTACAGGGTGGTGTAGTGTAGTACAGCGTGGTGTAGTACAGTGTGGCATAGTGTAGTGTACCTGTTCTGGGCGTCTCGATGCCATTCTGGTGAACTGGAACACTGTTCTCCATCTTGAATCTCTTTGAAGGTGGTAGCATCTTGGAATTCTGGGGAAAAAAAGAGTGTCTGACTGAACCAGATCCAGAACTAATCGAGAAACTAAATCAGAATCCTGGTTTCAGTGAGAGTGCATCCGGTAACAGATCCAAGACTCCAGTGTGCAGGTAAACATGATGGAACCAGACCCAACCTGGATCCAGACTCAACCTAAAACCAGACCCAACCTGGGTCCTGCCCTCAGAATTTGACTGTGCTGATTTACCTCCATGTATCGGATGTTTTTATTGGTCAGACCGGTGCTGGGAGACGCTCCAGGAACCACCTTCATTCTGTTCACCTCATCCAGGATCCCCAGAGACCTGGCAACCTGAAACACAGTCCAGTCCAGGTCAGGTCAGGTCAGTCCAGTAACACTCCAGAGCAGAACCCAGTAGAACTCACCTCTATGTTTCGGACCTCCAGTGGAACAGTGCCTCCCTGTGGGCTGATGATGTAATCCTGAGCAGCCTGTCTCACCTGTGCCTGCAGAGACTCAAACTCACGGTAAATGTCTGGAAACCGAGTCCGAGGTGGACCACCACCCTCCACCTAAAACCAGAGGACACACCCGAGTAACACCTTGTAACACCTGAAGAGATACAGTGATACACATACTGAATAAATACACTCACTGGCCATTTTATTAGGTACACCTGTTCAACTGCATGTTAACACTAATATCTGATCAGCCAATCACAGGGCAGCAGCTCAAATCATTCGGTCATGTAGATAAGGTGAAGTTCAAACGGAGCATCAGGATGGAGAAGAAAGAGGATTTATGAGACACTGAACCAGACGGCTCAAGGAGGGGCCTTGAGCCGTCACCTTATCGTGGTGGAGGGGTTTGTGTGTCCCAGTGAACCTAGGAGCAATGTTGTCAGGGGCTTTATGCCCTTGGTAGGGTCACCCAAGGCAGACAGGTCCTAGGTGAGGAACCAAACAAAGTACGGCTCAAGACCCCCTATGGTGAAAATGATCAAGAACCAATGTTTTCCCTTGCCCGGACGCGGGTTACCGGGAACCCCCTCTGGAGCCAGGCCTGGAGGTGGGGCCCGTGGGCGAGCGCCTGGTGGCCAGGCCTACACCCATGGGGTCCTCCCGGGCACAGCCCGGAAAGGCAACGTGGGTCACCCTTCCCATGGGCCCACCACCCATGAGAGGGGCCAAGGGGTTCGGGTGCACTGTGAGTTGGGTGGCAGCCGAAGGCGGGGACCTTGGCGGTCCGATCCCCGGCTACAGAAGCTAGCTCTACGGATGTGGAATGTCACCTCTCTGGCAGGGAAGGAGCCCGAACTGGTGTGTGAGGTGGAGAAGTTCCGACTCGATATAGTCGGACTCACCTCCACACACAGTTTGGGCTCCGGTACCAGTCCTCTTGAGAGGGGTTGGACTTTATTCCACTCTGGAGTTGCCCGCGGTGAGAGGCGCCGAGCAGTTGTGGGCATACTTATTGCCCCGCGGCTCGGTGCCTGTACATTGGTGTTTACCCCGGTAGACGAGAGGGTAGCCTCCCTTTTGGAGTCCTTGGAGGGGGTGCTGGAGAGTGCCCCCTCTGGGGATTCCCTCGTTCTGCTGTGGGACTTCAGTGCTCACGTGGGCAATGACAGTGAGACCTGGAGAGGCGTGATTGGGAGGAACGCCCCCCCCCCGACCGGAACCCGAGTAGTGCTCTGTTATTGGACTTCTGTGCTCGTCACGGCTTGTCCAAAAACTCGGGTGTGGGAGGAGTTTGGTGAGGCCATGGAGAATGACTTCCGGATGGCTTTGAGGAGATTCTGGTCCACCATCCGGCGTCTCAGGAGGGGGAAGCAGTGCACCACCAACACTGTGTATAGTGGGGATGGTGCGCTGCTGACCTCGACTCGGGATGTTGTGAATCGGTGGGGAGAATACTTCGAGGACCTCCTCAATCCCACCGACACGCCTTCCTATGAGGAAGCAGAGACTTGGGACTCTGGGGCGGGCTCTCCTATCTCTGGGGTTGAGGTCGCAGAAGTGGTTAAAAAGCTCCTCGGTGGCAGGGCCCCGGGGGTGGATGAGATCCGCCCGGAGTTCCTAAAGGCTCTGGATGCTGTAGGACTGTCGTGGTTGACACGTCTCTGCAACATCGCGTGGACATCGGGGACAGTGCCTTTGGATTGGCGTATGGATTGGAGTATGGGGTACCGGACCCCCTGGTACAGGCAGTTCGGTCCTTGTACGACCGGTGCCAGAGTCTGGTCCGCATTGCCGGCAGTAAGTCGGATTTGTTTGGAGTGAGGGTTGGACTCCGCCAAGGCTGCCCTTTGTCACCGATTCTGTTCATAATTTGTATGGACAGAATTTCTAGGTGCAGCCAAGGCAATGAGGGGATCTGGTTTGGTGACCTCAGTATCACGTCGCTGCTTTTCGCAGATGATGTGGTTCTGTTGGCTTCATCAGGCCATGATCTTCAGCTCTCACTGGAGCGGTTCGCAGCTGAGTGTGAAGCGGTTGGGATGAAAGTCAGCACCTCCAAATCCGAGGCCATGGTCCTCAGTCGGAAAAGGGTAGAGTGCTCTCTCCAGGTCAGGGAGAAGATCCTGCCCCAAGTGGAGGAATTCAAGTATCTCGGGGTCTTTTTCACGAGTGAGGGAAAAATGGAGCGGGAGATCGACAGGCAGGTCGGTGCAGCTTCTGCAGTGATGCGGACGCTGTATCTGTCCGTCGTGGTGAAGAGGGAGCTGAGCCGAAAGGCGAAGCTCTCAATTTCTACGATCTACGTTCCTACCCTCACCTATGCTCACGAGCTGTGGGTCGTGACCGAAAGAACAAGATCATGGATACAAGCGGCCGAAATGAGTTTTCTCCGCAGGGTGTCCGGGCTCTCCCTTAGAGATATTGTGAGAAGCTCGGTCATCCGGGAGGGGCTCAGAGTAGAGCCGCTGCTCCTCCACATCGAGAGGAGCCAGATGAGGTGGCTCGGGCATCTGGTAAGGACGCCTCCCTGGTGAGGTGTACCGGGCACGTCCCACTGGTAGGAGACCCCGGGGACGACCCAGGACACGCTGGAGAGACTATGTCTCTCGGCTGGCCTGGGAACGCCTTAGGATCCCTCCAGAAGAGCTGGATGAAGTGGCCAGGAAGAGGGAAGACTGGGTTTCCCTGCTTAAACTGCTACCCCCGCGACCCGATCCCAGATAAGCGGAAGAGAATGGATGGATGAATGGATGGATGGATGGATGGATGAACCAGACGGGCTGGTCTGAGTATTTCAGAAACTGAAACTGGACTCCAATGTCCTCCACAGTCACCAGATCTCAATCCAGTAGAACTTTTGAGATGTGGAGGAACATAGATTCTCATCATAGATGAGCAGCAGCTGAGTGAAGCTATCATGCTAGTAAGGAGCAAAATCTGTGAAGAATTAAAGTATGCCACACGTTCCGAAGGCAAAAAGAGGTCCAACTTTTTACGAACATGGTGTACTTAATAAAGTGGCCAGGGAGCGTATATACTACACACATTCTGTGTACGTGAATACCCTATGTACATAGTGAATAAGTGTGTACCTTCGCCAGCAGCAGCTCCCACAGACTCAGTACTTTGGTCAAACGAGGAAGAGCGATGTCCATCAGCTCCTCATCCTGACACTGCCCCACCAGCTGTGAATGCACAGTTGTCATGGAGACGCAACAACAGGTGTGTCTTCATTACATCACGTATCATTCACTTCATCTCTTACCTCCTCCAGTCGATCACGTCTCCTCTCCACCTGCTGCTCTGCAGTTACCGTGGTAACTGCTAGCTTCGGAGGTCGACCGCGACGACCCCGTCTACTGACGAGGCCCATTGTCACCTGAGAGTCGACCAATCAGATGAGCCACAGATTGGCCTGAGTTCAGAAGGATCAGTTTAAAACTTAGAAATGGACTGACCTTAGGAGGCGGGCCCAGTGATCGTCCCTGTCCTCGTCCCCTGCCTCGCCCTCTTCCACGGGGCCGCCCGGGGCCCCGAGGATGGAGGCTCCTGAGTCCTACAGCTGGACCCCCCTCCACCTGACCACAGACAGGAAGTAAACTAGTCAGTACTGAATGGACGTCTGTAATGAACTAGTTAGTAATTCACAAACTAACTAACCCTTTTTACTTAACTAGTTAGTGATATCCAACTAACTAACTAGTCTGGAGGCTGGAGCTCTACAGATCTGTGCTCTGATGGGCTGATTAGTCTCTTACTCTGTTAGTTGCTATGGCAGCAGGTTTATCCTCCATCTTCTCCTCCTCCTCTCTGACACTTCCTGTTGTGGTCTCCTGTGATTGGCTGTCTTCTCTGAGGGGGTGTGGTGTGTTGCTGGGTAGATCCGGCTGTCCGTGGGTCGGGTTCAGTTTGTAGTGCCGGTTCAGGCCTCCAGTCCCGATGTAGGCCTTGTCACAGGTCTGGCAGCGGTGGGTCCTGGACTTATGGCTGTAGGTGAGGGAGGCGCCGGGGGCGGGGCCATCCCTCCTGCCACCTTCCTCTTCCTCCACGCTCATGTCAGAGTAGTCATCAGAGTCGGACTGGTGGCTGTCTGCCAGGTCCTCTGTCTTGATGAACTTGTAGTCTTTGGCTTTGTACTTCGGTGGTCTGGAGACTCTCCCAGATCTGGTCTGGACCTTCGATGCCTTCTTCTCTCTCTTTTTCGCCTTCCTCTCCTTGTCTTTCTCCGTTGGGGGCGGGGCTAGTGCAGAGGTTCGGGCAGGTGTCTGAACCGGCAGCGCCGTGATGACTGCAGGTGGTTTAACCGGACTCTTACCGGCGTCTGGCGTTGTTCCGTTAGAGGGGGTTTTGATTAGCGGGACAGTCTTAGTAGCGGAGCTGGTCAGGGTCTTGACCACGGAGGGGGTCTGAACTCTGATAGGGGACATGGAAGGTTTCGGACCCGGGCTCAAAGTGCCTGATGATGTTGTCTGACCTGGGAGCTTGTGGACCAATGGGAGCAGAGGTCCAACGACAGGGGCAGGGCTCTGCAGCAGCAGCTGGATGGGGGGGTCCCCTGGTTTCTGCTGCAGGAAGAACTGCTGGCCCTGCTGACCCACCACAGGCTGGATGTGGATGATCTGAGCGCTGCTCACGCTGCCGTTTGCTGACAGCTTCCCCTGAGGATGATTGACAGGAAGGCTCTTCTGCTGGGGGGCAGAGACCGACTTCACTTCCTGTTTGGGAGGAACCTGGATCTGGAGTCTGACAGGATCTGACTGAAAGGGCGGAAAACCAGGAACCAGATGAAAATGTGAGAAGAGGGTTAAACCTACCTGTGACACAACTGCTACTGGTCTACTACTGGTCTTCAGTACCTACATGTTTCATTTGATAGGTGATGTATAAACTGAATATAAATAAATCTGTAAATCTGAATCATTTTAGAGGAAATGAATAAACACACATTAGTGAAATGATAAACACAATGTTCTGCTCTCCTGTCAATCATCTGCTGACCTCAGTTTGACCCTCAGGTTGGAAGGCAGCAGAGACGAACAGAATCAGGTAGAGACATCCGTCTGGACCAGTTTGGACATGGTGGATCCACAACAGTCCAGATGAACCAGCCTTCACATCAGACTCACCTTCTTCTGGACCACCTGGACTGAGCTTCCAGTCTGCATGGCAATCTGCTGGGCGACACTCTTCAGCTGCTGGGAGGCGTTGTTCTGAGCGGTGCTCTTCAAGTTCTGCTGAGGAACCTGAACCTGCTTCTGCTGGTTTAGACCCAGCTGAGGGACTTGGACCTGCTTCTTCTGAGTCTGCAGTGGGACCTGGACCTTCTGCTTTGGGGTCTGCAGGGGGACCTGGACGTGGACCTGCTGCTGGGACTTAGTGACCTGATTGATGACCTGCTGCAGCTGGCTCGGGTCCAGGGCCGTGTTATGGACCGGGATGGTTTTGACCAGTTGGCTCTGCTGGAGCAGCTGGGCGGCCTCGGTGTCGGAGACCTGGACGATCTGCTGCTTTGTGAGCTGGTCAAGCAGAGATTGCTGCTCCTCGGCCGTCAGCCCGGAGCCTTCCACCAGGCTGCCGTCCGGCTGCACGTAGATGATGGTGGTGTTAATCAGGTCCGGGCTCAGGCCGGTGAACTCTGGGCCCACCAGGATGCTGCGTTCTTCGTGGCAGGTCTGTAACAAGTCCGCCAACTGACCTCCGGGCCCTGCCGGTAAACCCTCCACGGGCTGGCTGCTCTGGTCGGCGGCTGCTGACGTTGAACTGTCCTCGGGCTGGGTGCACTGAGCAGCATAGGACTGAACCGCGGTCCCCGGCGGCTCCGCGGCTGTTATTGTTCTGGTCGAACTGCTGTCATCCTCGTTGTCCGCCATTTTAGCCGTGAGGCTAACTGTTAGCTTAGCTCAGACTGGGGGCCAGTCGGTGGATCAAAACAACCTGATCGTCGATCGATATCACCAAATATATCGTTTGCTTTGTTGTAAAAATCTGTATGTGCTCACGAATAAAACTCTCCGTTGGGACAAAGGACAACATTAACAGCAGCGGCGATAACGGGAGCACTTAACAGTTAGCTGGGGGAGTTTTGTACTAGCCTAGCTTAGCCATCAGCGGCAGCGGGAGTGTGGACTTCCCGGAATGGATCAACCACTTGACCGGACTCTGGGAGTTTTAATATTTAATGGTCAATATTTCATTTCTTTGAACGCGTATTCACATTGAGATACAGAAGACATTGTAATATGTTTACATGAAAACATCAATACATCTATTTTCCATTAAAATAACTCGTTAGGACCACGTGCATTAAGACGTTGTTCAACTAATTGTGTCATTTAAATATGCATTTATAAGTCAATTTATTATTGCAATCCCTCCCGTTAAATCAATGAACTGCTCATATAAAGAATTATGTCATGTCAGTTTAACTCGTCTGTTCACTTTAATACTTAACGTGAACTTTTTCAAATTGAAAAAAGAACCAGTTTCCAGGTTTTCCAAACACCAGTCACAGAGTTTCCGCTTCCTGTAATTCAATTCAATAATTAAATTATCCTGAAATAATTAAGACCTTAACAAATCTAAGACAGTTGGACTACAGAAAGTGTTGTTTCCGGAATAAAAACAAATACAATGAAATAGAAAAAATGAAAGGTGCTATTTGTCCTGTCAGCAGGTGGCGCAGTTTGTTGACAGTATCACAATGAGGCTGTGAGACGGACGGGGCGATGTCACCTCAGCTGTTTAATCCCATGCCCTAATTAAAACATCTGCAATCACATCTGAGCCACAGGCTTCACTGCTAGCTCTGAGTAAGTGACTCACGGTCTTTCTCCTCCTGCTAACGTTAGCCTACCTGCTAACACTGTAGTAGCTGGTTTCCAATGATGCTAACTAACCTGGACTGTGTGTTTGAGAAGCTAACTCAATGAGCAGCAGGTATGTTGGATATTATTTTGACATTGTGTTTGTTTTTGAGGGTGTTTGCAGCCAGCTGTCAGATTACAGAACAGCCTGCTGACGGTGTCGTCTTTTCCAGCAGACGCAGCTTCACACCGAACTCCATCAAATAAATAGCTAATTTTATATTGATGTCATATTGGGCCGCAATACATGTAACAACAGAGCCCTCCGTGAGATCTGCTCAATTACTGTTTAATTCGGTCTATGTCCACATTACAAAGCAAATTATTAGCAAATTACAAATTTAAATGACAATTCTCAGCTGTGTATGTTATCTGACGCTGTTCGTTGCTGCCCTCTGTGACTCCACTGAGAGCAGGAGGTTTCACTGTCCCAGAAAGAATAATGTCGTGACCTTAAATAAATAACAACGCCACAGTGTTGTATGTTGTCAGATAACGGACAGGGAAACGGTGAACTGACGATTTTTGTAACAGAGTTCGGTGCAGTTCTCTCCAGCTGACCTGTGAACAGAACCGTCACTTAAATGTAGAAAAAGTAAATTTGATATATCTGTCCTTTTGAACTTTAATAGATTCCCTGCACAATCTGACGTAAGGAATATAACAAATGTTTCTCTTAAATCTGGCTTATGTCTGGTCCACCATGACTCAAGTAATTATGTTAGATTTGATCTGTTCATATTTGTCCATGTTGTTTGTGTGTGTGGGCCTCAGTGATTTTCGATGCACTTCTTTCAAGTCTCTTATTTAAGGTTAATTCTGTGTTTTTTAAATGGAGGTTTTGACCTTCAGGCCACAAGTGGTGTCCACTACAGCAACAACATGGCGACCCCTCCTTCTGTCCTGAGAGAATTCTGCCCGCTCTACTACCTGCTGAACGCCATTCCAGCCAAGGTACACAACCATTCCAAACCAGGCCGAAACCCAGACTAAGGTTCAGAACTGTTCCAAACCAGGCCGAAACCCAGACTAAGGTTCAGAACTGTTCCAAACCAGGCCGAAACCCAGACTAAGGTTCAGAACTGTTCCAAACCAGGCCGAAACCCAGACTAAGGTACACAACCATTCCAAACCAGGCCGAAACCCAGACTAAGGTTCAGAACTGTTCCAAACCAGGCCGAAACCCAGACTAAGGTTCAGAACTGTTCCAAACCAGGCCAAAATGTGGGCCAAGGTTCAGAAGCATTCCAAACCAGGCCAAAATGTGGGCCAAGGTTCAGAACCAATCTGTGGATTGTGAATCTGTGATCTGTCTCAGTGATGGATGCAGACTGCTCTGCTTTACCAAACAACAACAAAGAAATAAAATATGTCATATTTATACAAGCTGTACTTCAACCTGAACTAATATTCTATAAAAACAACCGCTTGTACTCCTGAGGAGCTACGATAGCATTTTAAGTTGCATTCGGTTACATTACACTGGTCAACACCAAATTTACTGTCAAAGTTCTTTTAGCTGATTTTGGACAATTTTGATGGGCTGAAACCAAATGTCCATGTTTTTGAGCTATGGCTTTTTGCTTGAAATAATTAAACTTTGAAGAGTATTCATGCACTGATTGCTGACTAATTGGTGAATCAGTTAAGTGAATGAAATGGCTTGGACCAGAAGATCTTGCTAAAATCATCCTGATGTATTCTGCTCCATCTGTGGTGAAGACACTATAGATCCTAACAGGAAGCACTAGTCACTAGTTTCATAAAGCTTACCATGCTCATTTGGTATTAAACGTGGTCACCAGGATAAAGCTTGACATACAAGACATGCACCGAGTATCTGGTCAGTGACTAAAGTCAAGACGAGCTGGTTTGGAGGGAGCTGACCTACCATGACACTGACTGCTACTTCTGCTCTACTGATGTGACTGGATCAACAGGAAAAACCAGAGCAGCCTCAAGGATCCTGATCTTCAGTCAGCATCTCGTCCTGTAGCTCCTTGTGATGAAATAATGGCTGCTTACTGTTGGACTCTGAAGAGAGACATCCCTGTTGCTGAGCATTTGGACTAGAAATATTAACATAAATCAAGCCATAGTAACAAAAATGTAATTGATTTAATCAGAAGTTCATGTATTTAAAAAAAACAACTGAACAACAAAACCTGATATGATAAAGAGAAATGGATGTCATTTATGGATTCAGTGGTGAAAATTGTCCAAAATAAGTTGAAAAAACAGAGAACTTATAAATATTTTAAATTTAATGTTGTTCAGAGAGGATTAGGTTAATTGGTTAATTTAAATTGACCGTAGGTGTGAATGTGAGTGTGAGTGGTTGTCTGTCCCTATGTGTCCTGTGATGAACTGGACACTTGTCCAGGGTGTACCCTGTCTTTCACCCTAAGACAGCTGGGATAGACTCCAGCCCCCCTGACCCTATGAGAGGAGAAGATGGATGGATGGATGTTGCTCAGAGATTTGACAAGTGGTATCCTCATATCTCCATAGATTACATTAATCTTGAAACGGCACAGCTAAAGCTAACACTGATCTAATTTGGAGCTAATGCTGAGCTAACATAGAACTAATACTGAGGTAGTGTAGAGTTAACGCTGCGCTAATGTAGCGCTAACATGGGCCTAACACAGAGCTAATGTAGTGCTAACACAGGGCTAAAGTAGAGGTAATGTAGAGCTATGTGTTTCAGATGAAATTAATTTCCTGGGCTGTAAAGACCTTGGTGTGTCTCCCTGCAGGTGCAGCGTGGGTTCAGGTCCGTTCTGGTCTACCTGACAGCTCTGGACAGCAGCACTGACTTTCTGGCAGTGGGCAGCAGCATCGGCATGCTCTACCTGTACTGCCGCCGCCTCGGACACATGAACAAGTACAGCCTGGAGGTCAGAGTTTCTTCTGCTTTGGTGTTCAGTCTGGTCCTGGTTCGGTCCTCCAACCCTGCATGGAAAAACAGAGGAAACATCTGTCTCTCTGTCCTCATCAGGACACTTTTTATTTAGTTTTGAATGTGTGATCCTGATTCTCAGTATCCCAGAGTGCATTGTGCTCAGCTTAACTGTGATGTTTAATGTTGTGTGTGTGTAACAGGGAAAAAGTGATGCGATCACAGCTGTGAAGCTGCTCAGCTGTTTTGATGATCTGGTTGCCTTGGGAACCGCATCAGGTCGAGTGGCAGTCTTCCAGCTGGTGTCTCCACTTCCTGGTCGGAACAAACAGGTGAGAGGTTTGTCAGGTGTTTCAGACAGGTAGAGCAGGAGATGATGTCACATCCTCCAACGCTTTGTGAGAGAAGTGAAGCACCTATTGGTAGTGAAGCTGTAACTCACCTGTCTCTCTCTGTAGACCTGTAACTCACCTGTCTCTCTGTAGAGCTGTAACTCACCTGTCTGTCTCTGTAGAGCTGTAACTCACCTGTCTCTCTGTAGAGCTGTTACTCACCTGTCTCTCTGTAGAGCTGTAACTCACCTGTCTCTCTGTAGAGCTGTTACTCACCTGTCTCTCTGTAGAGCTGCAACTCACCTGTCTCTCTCCATAGGGCTGTAACTCACCTGTCTCTCTCCATAGGGCTGTAACTCACCTGTCTCTCTGTGTAGAGCTGTAACTCACCTGTCTCTCTGTAGAGCTGTAACTCACCTGCCTTTCTGTAGAGCTGTAACTCACCTGTCTCTCTGTAGAGCTGTAACTCACCTGTCTCTCTGTGTAAAGCTGTAACTCACCTGTCTCTCTGTGTAGAGCTGTAACACCTGTCTGTCTCCATAGGGCTGTAACTCACCTGTCTCTCTGTGTAGAGCTGTAACTCACCTGTCTCTCTGTAGAGCTGTAACTCACCTGCCTTTCTGTAGAGCTGTAACTCACCTGTCTCTCTGTAGAGCTGTAACTCACCTGTCTCTCTGTGTAAAGCTGTAACTCACCTGTCTCTCTGTGTAGAGCTGTAACACCTGTCTGTCTCCATAGGGCTGTAACTCACCTGTCTCTCTGTGTAGAGCTGTAACTCACCTGTCTCTCTGTGTAGAGCTGTAACTCACCTGTCTCTCTGTAGAGCTGTAACTCACCTGTCTCTCTGTGTAGAGCTGTAACTCACCTGTCTCTCTGTGTAGAACTGTAGCACCTGTCTGTCTCCATAGAGCTGTAACTCACCTGTCTCTCTGTGTAGAGCTGTAACTCACCTGTCTCTCTGTGTAAAGCTGTAACTCACCTGTCTCTCTGTGTAGAGCTGTAACACCTGTCTGTCTCCATAGAGCTGTAACTCACCTGTCTCTCTGTGTAGAGCTGTAACTCACCTGTCTCTCTGTGTAGAGCTGTAACTCACCTGTCTCTCTGTGTAGAGCTGTAGCACCTGTCTGTCTCCATAGGGCTGTAACTCACCTGTCTCTCTGTGTAGAGCTGTAACTCACCTGTCTCTCTGTGTAGAGCTGTAACACCTGTCTGTCTCCATAGGGCTGTAACTCACCTGTCTCTCTGTGTAGAGCTGTAACTCACCTGTCTCTCTGTGTAGAGCTGTAACACCTGTCTGTCTCCATAGGGCTGTAACTCACCTGTCTCTCTGTGTAGAGCTGTAACTCACCTGTCTCTCTGTGTAGAGCTGTAACTCACCTGTCTCTCTGTGTAGAGCTGTAGCACCTGTCTGTCTCCATAGGGCTGTAACTCACCTGTCTCTCTGTGTAGAGCTGTAACTCACCTGTCTCTCTGTGTAGAGCTGTAGCACCTGTCTGTCTCCATAGGGCTGTAACACCTGTCTGTCTCCATAGGGCTGTAACTCACCTGTCTCTCTGTGTAGAGCTGTAACTCACCTGTCCGTGTCTCCGTAGAGCTGTAACTCACCTGTCTGTCTCTCTGGGTGCAGTTGAGGCGGTTCGACGTGGTTGGCCTCCATAAAGGGTCGGTAACGTCTTTGGCGTGGAGCACCAATGGGATGAAACTCTTCTCTGGAGACGATAAAGGACGAGTCGTGTTCTCGTCTCTGGACCTGGACCAGGTGAAACCTGAAACACACAGCAGCTTCACACTATAACTTTCTGGTTTATTTCATTTGTATAGCACTTTAAAAGATCAACAGGTTGTACACCAAGGACAGATATATTCATGTATATAGATGTGTACGGTATTGAGACAACTGATAGATAGATAGATAGATAGATAGATAGATATGAGAGGCCACATACAGTTGAAAGAAAACCAGTATTTTTCAGATATCAGATGTAAAGTACTGTATGTGCAGGGGGTGTGTAAGCCGGTGCTGCTGCTGGAGGAGTCCTCAGGTGTGGTTCAGATGGACTACAGCCACCAGGTGCTGCTGATCTCAACACAGCACAGGTCTCTGCTTTACTGCACACAGAAACAGGAAGTCCAGCAGCTGGGCACCAAGCCCCGTAAGAGGTAGAGACACACATCCCATAATATACAGCCACAGCTGACCCTCTGGTGTAACTGTGGATAGTATTATTACGTGGGGAGCGTACTTGTTGACGTGTAGTACTCCTGTTGGGCACAGCAGCGGCAGGTTCGGCGCCTGCTTCCTGCCGGCTCTCTGTAAACAGAGCGACCTTCAGGTGTTCGCTGCTAGACCTGGACTCAGACTGTGGAGGTCTGACATCAGAGGACAGGTGGAGGACACCCGTCTGCTCAGAGCCCTGTTCAGCACACAGGTACACTGGGAAGATACTACTACTGCAGTTACTGCTAGTAATACCACATGAACAAATCCTCCTCCTCCTCCCAACACACAAACAGCAACTAGACCGACTACTACTAATACTACCACTATTACTGCTGTTAATACTATTACTACTACTACTAGTACTACTGCTACTACTACTGTTACTACTACTAATGCCACTGCTGTTAGTATTATGAACACTACGATTAATACTACTACTACTAATACTACTGCCGTTAGCAGCTGCTACTGTTCTAACACAGCGTCATCTCTCCTGGTGACTATCTGTCAGATTCCTCAGTTTGAGTTGTTTCCTCGTATTGGTCCAATCGGAGCGTACCGTCCAGCCGACAGACAGCTCGGTCTGCTCAGCTGTTTCCTCAGAGAGGGCTGGATCCTCAGCTGGAACGAGTACAGCATCTACGTCCTGGACTGTGTTAACGAGGTATTATGACTACCGTTACTACTGTTAATGAGTACAGCATCTACGTCCTGGACTGTGTTAACGAGGTATTATGACTACCGTTACTACTGTCAATGAGTACAGCATCTACGTCCTGGACTGTGTTAACGAGGTATTATGACTACCGTTACTACTGTCAATGAGTACAGCATCTACGTCCTGGACTGTGTTAACGAGGTATTATGACTACCATTACTACTGTCAATGAGTACAGCATCTACGTCCTGGACTGTGTTAACGAGGTATTATGACTACCATTACTACTGTCAATGAGTACAGCATCTACGACCTGGACTGTGTTAACGAGGTATTATGACTACCATTACTACTGTCAATGAGTACAGCATCTACGTCCTGGACTGTGTTAACGAGGTATTATGACTACCATTACTACTGTCAATGAGTACAGCATCTACGTCCTGGACTGTGTTAACGAGGTATTATGACTACCATTACTACTGTCAATGAGTACAGCATCTACGTCCTGGACTGTGTTAACGAGGTATTATGACTACCATTACTACTGTCAATGAGTACAGCATCTACGTCCTGGACTGTGTTAACGAGGTATTATGACTACCATTACTACTGTCAATGAGTACAGCATCTACGTCCTGGACTGTGTTAACGAGGTATTATGACTACCATTACTACTGTCAATGAGTACAGCATCTACGCCCTGGACTGTGTTAACGAGGTATTATGACTACAATTACTACTGTTAATGAGTACATCATATACTTTCCTGACTGTGTTAACGAGGTATTATGACTACCATTACTACTGTTAATGAGTACAGCATCTACGTCCTGGACTGTGTTAACGAGGTATTATGACTACCATTACTACTGTCAATGAGTACAGCATCTACGTCCTGGACTGTGTTAACGAGGTATTATGACTACCATTACTACTGTCAATGAGTACAGCATCTACGTCCTGGACTGTGTTAACGAGGTATTATGACTACCATTACTACTGTCAATGAGTACAGCATCTACGTCCTGGACTGTGTTAACGAGGTATTATGACTACCATTACTACTGTTAATGAGTACAGCATCTACGTCCTGGACTGTGTTAACGAGGTATTATGACTACCATTACTACTGTCAATGAGTACAGCATCTACGTCCTGGACTGTTAACGAGGTATTATGACTACCATTACTACTGTCAATGAGTACAGCATCTACGTCCTGGACTGTGTTAACGAGGCATTATGACTACCATTACTACTGTCAATGAGTACAGCATCTACGTCCTGGACTGTGTTAACGAGGTATTATGACTACCATTACTACTGTTAATGAGTACAGCATCTACGTCCTGGACTGTTAACGAGGTATTATGACTTCTGAGTGAATTTTGACTGTGACATTGTCGGCTGCTTTGTGAAGGTGATTGTTGGAGCGCTGGAGAGCAGTGGAGACATTGTGTCTGTGTCATGTTCTGACAACGAGATCTTCATCCTGAAAGGAGACAGAGACGTCATCCGTCTGTCCAACAGCCCTGAGGGACTGGCCTCCAACTGTGAGTACTAGCACTACTGCTACAGTTACTACTGCTACTGCTACTACTAGCACTAATACTGCCTGTACTACTACTGCTACTACTAGCACTAATACTGCTAGTACTAGCGCTACTAGTTCCACTTCTACTAACTCGACTACCACTACTACTACCAGTACTAGTACTACTACTCTTTCCCTAGCCCTGCTGCTGAACCCCGTTTGTCTCTCTGTCCTCTTCAGTGTCGGAGCTCTCTGCTCGCCTGTCCTCACCTTTGGCCACGCCCACTGTCCTCCCACCAACCGGATCAGTGGAAACAGCTCAACCAATCAGAACCATGGCCATCATCGTGGAGGGTGGGGGAGGCTGTGGGGGGCACAGCGAAGAGGAGGAGGAAGTGGAGGAGGCAGAGGAGCAGCTGGAGGTGACTGATGTACCTGGTTTACCTGGTTCACTGTTTTACAGACTGGTGGATTTACCTGTCCTGTTTGTCCAGGTGATGGAGACATCCTACCGACAGTCCGATGTGTTCACCGGCAGCTCTCGTAGCCGCAGCAGCTCCATCACTTCCTGGGATAGTCTCCATGGAAACACCTCAATGACCACTTCCTGCGAGCTGACCTCTAGACGCTACAGCGCCCCCCTTGGTCAGGAGGGACTGCAGCAGGAGCTGGTGGTGAAGGCCATCAGGGTGAAGAAGAGGAGGAGACGCCAAGGCAAGGAGACACACTGGGGGACAGAGTGAGAGACAAAGAGTGGGACTGAAGAACAGACTGGGGGACAGAGTGGCAGACTGGAGGACAAAGAAGGGGACTGAGGTTCAGAGAGACAGACTGACAGACAGGTAACAGGACTAAGACTGTTCTGTGTCTCTGTGTCCTCAGACAGCAGCAGTGGGACACGTCCCTCTGAGAGCAGCTGCTCAGACTCCATGTTTGTAGTCCAGGACAGCAGCTGCAGTGATGGTGGAAGTGGAACTTCTCTGAGTGACAGAGCCTCCCTGCTGGACCTCCACAATCAGGACTCTCCAGAACTAATCCAGGACTCCCAGGACATGGGTGGTTTAGACAGAGAGGACCAGTCTTGGTTAGTAAGACCAGCACATCACAGTGTGATTGTGTCTTGTCCTTGTTTCCCCCCCGAAATGTCTCATTGTGGTCTTCCTGTCCCAGCTCTGTCCTCCCTCCAGATTCCCTGCTCCTCCAGGGTCTGAACACCCAGCTGGACTCAGAAAACACTTCTGGTCCTGGTGTGGGGCCCGAACTCATCCCCTCGACCCCGGATGTGGATCTGCTGCTGGAGTGCACCTTCTCCTACATGCACAACACTGAGCAGGAGGATGGACGAGAGCAGCAGCCAATGGAGGAGCAGGAGGACGAGTTTCTGAGCCCTCTGATTGGTCCAGAGGAGGGGGAGGTGATGATGCTGTTCCTTTTGATAATAATTTAAACATTATGTTTGTGGGTTATAATAGGTCCTGACAACCTGCTTCTAGTCCCAGTCCTCAGAGACTAGTCCCAGTCCTCAGAAACTAGTCCATTTGTTAGGAACACACATTGGCCAAATGAATGTCATGAAATATTTTGTTCCCTCTGTGTTTGTGTACAGAACAATGACTTGGCGCTCCGTCCTGGTCTGGCAGACCAGATGTTTTACTCCACTGTGTCCAATCTGGACAGAAAACCCAGCATGTCCAGTGATGAAGAGGGCGACATCTACTGCCATACTCTGCCCCCTACTGGCAGTGGTGGGGAAGTCCTCAACTGTCCCTCTAATGAGACAGAGACAGCCCGGCAGATGGACCAGGGTGCTCAGGACAGAGACACACACACACCTGAACAGGTGAGGCAGACACACACCTGGCCAGGTGAGGCAGACACACACCTGGCCAGGTGGGTCTGTCAGCAGACATTTTTTGTGTTTCTCTTTGTAGTTGGCAGAAAGCTGGATGGGATACTCAGGACCAGGATGTGGAATACTAAGCTTGCAGGTGACTGACAGGTGGGTGGCGATTCAGGTCTGAGTGGGAGATATTGTAGGGTGTCTTACAGGTGACTGACAGGTGACCTATGTGTTTCAGGCATGTGTGGTGTTTGGACTTCAAAGGCGGACTGTTTTGTAGCAGCCTACCTGAAACTGGCCTCAACTGGCAGCGCTTTGAAGACAACGTCCACCAGGTGGCGGTGTCTCCCTCAGGTGAGTTTCTTGCATCACACCTGACAAACCCACTGTCCGCTTGTTGCAAGCAACAGCTTGTATTTTGACCCCTGCTGTTAATTATGCTGGGATTAGGCACAAATATGTGTCTTAATCCCATGCAGTCAGGTATACAGCTGTATGTAGACCTACTTGAATGCAAATTTTTGCTCCGTCAGGTAATCTGCTGTGGAAGGTGGAGCAGAAGAGCATGACGGCGTTTGCTTGTGCTAAAGTATCGGTTAAAGGAAGACGTCACTGGTACAAAGCTGTGGAGCAGACGGCCTTTGTGGCTCTGAGTGACGACTCTGCCTGGATCATTAGGACCGACGGTGACCTCTACCTGCAGACAGGTAACTGCTACCTGTCAAACTGTTTGTCTCACAGGGTTAGGGTTTCCTGTTCTTAACTGACAGGTGTGGCTCCTGGTGTGCTCTTTTGCTGCTCTAGTCCATCTTCTTCAAGGCTCCAGTGTTGTTCTTCACACATGATATTCTGCATTCCTTGGTTGAACCAGTGGTTATTTCACTTCCTGTTGTCTTTCTATCATCTCCATCCAGTCTGTCCATTCTCCTGTGACCTCTCACACTGGATATTTCCTCTTTTCTGGACCATTCTCTGTAAACCCTAGAGATGGTTCTAGTGAAAATCCTATGGTAAACCGCCATACTGCATTGATTGGGTGCTTTATCACCGCAGTAATAAAAAATCCTTACCGTCAGAGCCCTAATTCTCACTGAAGGTGAGCTGTGCAGCGATGTTACTCAGGATGTTTGTATCCAACCAGCGCCCCTTTGTTCCACAGTTTCTAAAAGCTTGGTGACCCTTGCTGGACACAGTGATGTTACCATGGTAACCATCATCTCTGTGTATGTCAGGTCTGAACATGGACCGGCCTTGTGCTCGCTCCGTCAAGGTGGACTCTCCCTGCGTCTTCAGCCAGGTGTGTGTGAGCGGAGGTGTGGTCTGGGCTCTGAGCGAACACAAGGCCCTGTTCTACAGAGAGGGAGTGAGCAGCTACTGCAGCGAGGGAGAGGGCTGGAAGTACGACACCGTCAGGTACTACTACTACTACTACTGTACTACTGCAGCGAGGGAGAGGGCTGGAAGTACGACACCGTCAGGTACTACTACTACTACTACTGTACTACTGCAGCGAGGGAGAGGGCTCGAAGTACGACACTGTCAGATACTACTACTACTACTACGGTACTACTGTACTACTGCAGCGAGGGAGAGGGCTGGAAGTACGACACCGTCAGGTACTCCTACTATTACTACGGTACTACTGTACTACTGCAGCGAGGGAGAGGGCTGGAAGTACGACACTGTCAGGTACTACTACTACTGTACTACTGTACTACTGCTGTGAGGGCTGGAAGAGCTCCTGCCAGCTAGCATTGTTAGCTCAGTTCGCATAGACCATTGGAGGCAGCGTGACTGTTAGCTGTGAGCGACCTCTACGGTCTATGGAGGCTGATAACAGTTCTCCTCATTGTGTCTTGTGTCTCAGCGAGGCTCAGGGTCTGGACCTGATGTGTGTCGCCCTGGCAGAGGGGGGAACAGCCTGGGCATTGGATGCCAGTGGCAGTCTGTGGTTCAGGACTGGCATCTGTCCATCCAGACCGCAGGGGGAGGACGACCACTGGTGGCAGGTAGTCCCAGAGAGAGAGTCCTTTTGTCCTGCACCATCCCATCTGTCTGACCGTCTCTGTCTCTCTCCATCAGATCAGCATTTCGGACTATGTGGTGTTTGATCAGGGCAGTCTGTTCCAGACCCTGCTGCATGCCACTCAGAGTGTTGCCACGGTAACCAGGGCGCCGGTGGAGAGGGTGGTGGCGTTCCTGTCGCAGTATTCCCAGTGCCAGCCAAGTCTGGTCAGCGCCAATGGAAGCGGTGTCTGGGTCGCTTCGGGACGGAACCAGCTGCACCTGGCCCGTGGTAGTCTAGTGGGTCAGTAGAGTCCAGAAAGGTCCATTAGAGTCCAGTGTATCAGCAGAATACACCTCTTTAGTTGCTCTTTGGGTTCGGTTCTTTCAGGAACTTTCTGGCAGAATGTTGTCCCAAGAGGAACCGTCTCAACCACCAGGTGGACCTTCATCACGTCTTCAGCTGTTCCTCACAGAGAAGGTCTCACACCTGTACACGCACACATACACACACACGCACACACACACACACACACACACACACACACACACACACACACAAAGACCTCTACATCTTGTCCCCAGACCTCTGGACACCACAGGTAGCACTAAACTTACCCTCACCTAATCAGTAACACCAGGTGTGTTTCTCAGGTACGTTCCTGTGGTTGGCTCAGAGCAGGAAGGATCTGTTCTGTGTTTGGGACCAGGATGGAGAGCTCCGCCCCTCATCAGTGCCTCTACCTGTTGAGGTAAAACCTCCTTTCATCCGGGTCCTCCTGGTCTGTGTTCTACCGTGTTTTACCTGTTATACTGTGCTCTACCTGCTCAGATGGAGCTGACTCACCTGTCCTCCTGCCGTGATGCTCTGTGGGGTTTAGATGCTCATGGCAGAGTCAGCATTCGTACGCTGTCTCCTTCCTGTCCTTTCGGACTCCAGTGGACCCCTCTGGACCTCAGCCAGCTCGGTATGTCCCTCCATCACTCAGGTGGAGTTCTGAGTAACACACCTCTTTATTACACCATTATTATACACACCTGTTTATTTAGCGTACACTTGATCCACAGCACCTACCAGTAAGAGCGTTCAACCATGTGGATACTAGTACCCTGAGTACCCCAAGTATATCAACTTCATCATACAGGCTGAGGTGCTTCAAGTGCTGCGTTAAAGGACAATAGGAGATTCGGGCTGCTGGGTTGGTTGGTACCATCTGAGGGGAACAAACTAACCGAAAGTAAACCTTTCTGAATATAAAGTGCAAAATGTTCTGTATATTCAGCACACTAGTGTTGACTTCAGCCACTTTTCATCAGATAAATGATAAAATACCTAAAATTTCTCTATGCCAGCAGAGAGAGTCATTAAATTTTTAGAAAAACTTTTGAGCATGTTCCCACACGTCATGTTGTGTGAAACACCTTTGAGCCAAGTTCAAGTAAAAATGAAAACTAAAATGATATTCATGTGTGAATGACTCTGTACCACCAAAACCTTCCTCTCTGCCTGCAGGTGGTGCTTATGAGTTTTTATGAAATGAAAACTGGATGAGAGAAAGCAGGAACCAGTGAAGTTAATGTGCCTCACTGGTCAGAATGTCTTTTATTTTGACAGGGAGTTGTTGATTCTGAACAGTGGCCTGTGATTGGTGGAGCTCAGTGACATCACCTTCCTCTGGTCATGTTACAGTGTGACGCACACACACACACACACACACAGCTGTGTGTCTCCGTCACCTTGACAGGTGTCACACTGGAACCACGTCTGTTTTTAGTTCCTCCGTCAGACCACATGATGTCTGGTCCACCATGGAGTGTTTTTAATGTTTGCAGGAAAACAGTAATGCAGGAGACAGATACTCCTTCCTGTTTAAGTTTGAGGTCTTTGACTGCAGACAGCCATCTGTCCCCTACTTCCTTTATGTTGTATTTCCTCTGGCGGTGTTGACACCATAGCAGGACTGACATCTCCAGAGGTCAAAGGTCAGGATATCTGAAACAGGAGGCTGTTTACCAAAAGCAGACTGACCTGGAATTTGTTCTGAAACAGGACACGGTCACTTGATCCTGCAAATGTCCCACCTGGACTCATGTGGCCCTTGATATGTTTCTTTATGTTCTGAAGAGGTTTTAGGGGCTCCTGTGATGCTTCAAGGAGTTCTTGAGTGTCTTCTAATAGTACATGGGGACGTGTTTCACCTGCTCGTGTATAGGGCACACATTTCAATAAACATTTTGACTCGCAGGCTTCAATGGGTTCTTATACACGCACACACACAAAATATACAGTCGTGGTCAAAAGTGTACATACACTTGTAAAGAACATACCCACCCAGCAGATTTAGTCATATTTTCAGTTGACCCATAATAAAGTCATAAAAGAACCAAACTTCATGAATGTTTTTTATGACAAAGAAGTATCTGTTCCAATCACTCTATCAGAGAAAAATCAGAGTTGTAGAAATAACTGGAAACTCAAGAGAGCCATGACATTATGGTCTTTACAAGTGCATGGAAACTTTTGACCATGACTGCATACACTATATTACCAAAAGTATTCGCTCACCTGCCTTGACTCGCATATGAACTTCAGTGACATCTCATTCCTAATCCATAGGGTTCAATATGACGTTGGTCCACTCTTTGCAGCTATAACAGCTTCATCTCTTCAGGGAAGGCTGTCCACAAGGTTTAGGAGTGTGTTTATGGGAATTTTTGACCATTCTTCCAGAAGTGTATTTGTGAGGTCACACATGTTGGACGAGAAGGCCTGGCTCTCAGTCTCTGCTCTAATTCATCCCAAAGGTGTTCTATCAGGTTGAGGTCAGGACTCTGTGCAGGCCAGTCAAGTTCATCCACACCAGACTCTGTCATCCATGTCTTTATGGACCTTGCTTTGTGCACTGGTGCACAGTCATGTTGGAAGAGGAAGGGGTCAGCTCCAAACTGTTCCCACAAAGTTGGGAGCATGGAATTGTCCAAAATGTCTTGGTATGCTGAAGCATTCATAGTTCCTTTCACTGGAACTAAGGGGCCAAACCCAGCTCCTGAAAAACAACCCCACACCATAATCCCCCCTCCACCAAACTTTACACTTGGCACAATGCAGTCCGACAAGTATCGTTCTCCTGGCAACCGCCAAACCCAGACTCATCCATCAGATTGTCAGATGGAGAAGCGTGATTCGTCACTCCAGAGAACTCGTCTCCACTGCTCTAGAGTCCAGTGATGGCGTGCTTTACACCACTGCATCCGACGCTTTGCATTGTACTTGGTGATGTATGGCTTGGAGGCAGCTGCTCGACCATGGAAACCCATTCCATGAAGCTCTCTGTGCACTGTTCTTGAGCTAATCTGAAGGCCACATGAAGTTTGGAGGTCTGTAGTGATTGACTCTGCAGAAAGTTGGTGACCTCTTCACACTATGTGCCTCAGCATCCACTGACCCCGCTCCATCAGTTTACGTGGTCTACCACTTCATGGCTGAGCTGCTGTCGTTCCCAAACACTTCCACATTCTTATAATCCAGCTGACAGTTGACTGTGGAATATTTAGGAGTGAGGAAATTCACAACTGGATTTGTTGCACAGGTGGCATCCTATCACAGTTCCACGCTGGAATTCACTGAGCTCCTGAGAGTGACCCATTCTTTCACAAATGTTTGTAAAAGCAGTCTGCATGCCTAGCTGCTTGATTTTATACACCTGTGGCCATGGAAGTGATTGGAACACCTGATTCTGATTATTTGGATGGGTGAGCGAATACTTTTGGCAATATAGTGTGTGTGTGTGTGTGTGTGTGTGTGTATATAGCTAGTTAGTTATATATCTATACATATATATACTTAGATAGATAAATAAGTTTATTTATCCCTGAAGGGAAATTAAGTTGTCACAGTAGTCCGGTGGAAATACAATAAGAAATGCAATAACACAAAATACTTAAGTAGAGAAAATAGGAATAAAAAAGAGATAAAATATGAATAAAAATATGAATAAAAATACAAATACAAAGTGGGACAAGGCTTATAGAAAAGCACAAGTTAAATAAGTAAATAAGCGAATAAAGTGCAGTGGCAAGGTGATAGTATAATACTGATGGTATGATGGTAATGTTACTGACAATAACAGTGTATAATGACGGTATAACAGTATATAGTAGTAATAATAATAATAGTAATATATAATTAATAATATATAATTAACAGTTAGTGATAATAATAGTATAACAGTATATAATAACAACAGTATATAGTACTCATGGGAGCAGCAACAGTATATAATAATAATAATAATAATATATACACATAAAAACGTGTCATATATTTAGCCTTATACACAAGACAAGGCATGATGTAAGAAATAGGATGTGGTTAACGATACAAATATTGTATGAATATGTTATATATTTATTATCAATATGATAGTATTCACAATTACATATCATTTAATAAAAACATTAAGTATATGCTGCAGGGTTTGTACAGTGCAAAAGGGTGATTGTGGCTCTGGCCGAGGTAGCTGTGTTGTAGAGTCTTATTGCAATGGGTAGAAGCGATCTCCTGTATTGTTCCTGAGAGCAGCGGGGTTGAATGAGTCTGTTGCTAAAGCTGCTCTTTAGCTTGTCCAGTGTTTTGTGGAGAGGGTGAGAGGGATTGTCCCTGATTGCCAGCAGTTTTGCCAACATCCTCTCCTCCACCACCTCCTCCAGGGTGACAAGTTTCGAGCCTACAACAGACTCGATATACAGATATATATGTGTGTGTGTGTGTGTGTGTGCATATATGTGTGTGTGTATATATATATATATATATATATATATATATATGTATGTATGTATGTATGTATATATACATACATACATATATATATATATATACATGTTTATATGTGTATATATATACATGTATACATGTATATATATACACATGTTTACATGTGTGTATATATATATATATATATATATACAAACACATACACGAGTATATATATATATATATATATACATATAAACAAGTATATATATATACATGTACATATACAGTCATGGAAAAAATTATTAGACCACCCTTGTTTTCTTCAATTTCTTGTTAATTTTAATGCCTGGCTCAACTAAAGGTACATTTGTTTGGACAATTATAATGATAACAACAAAAATAGCTCATGAGAGTTTAATTTAAGAACTAAGGATTATTCATTTTCCATGGTTTTCTTGATAATAACCAAAATTACTTAAATTCTTACATCAATAGCTATGGCATTGTACGGCCAAAAACACTACTTTTAAGCATTCCATGTTTTCTTTTCTGTTTGCTTTAAACACATGATACACACAAGAGTTAATACTTGATTGCATAACCATTGTTTTTGATGACTGCAGCCATGCGTCTTGGCATGCTCTCCACCAGCTTCTGACATTGTTCTGCTGTCACAGCAGCCCATTCCTGTTGGACAAATTCAAACAAATTTTCTTTGTTTTTGGGCTTGTGGTTCTCCATTTTGAGTTTGATGATTTTCCACAGGTTTTCAATTGGATTAAGATCTGGTGATTGAGCAGGCCAAGGCATGGTGCGAATGTTGTGGTTCTCCATCCAGGCTTTAACTGACCTTGCCGTGTGGCAAGGGGCATTGTCTTGTTGGAAAATCCAGTCATTTGAGGCAGGAAAGAGTTTTCCAGCTGATGGAAGAAGACTGTTTTCAAGGGTAGTCCTGTACTTGACCTGGTTCATTCGGCCTTCACACAATTGCATTTGCCCTGTTCCACTCAGACTGAAACAACCCCAGATCATGACTGATCCACCCCCATGTTTTACTGTAGGGGCAAGACAGTCTGGGTTGTAAGCTTCTCCAGGCTTCCTCCTAACCAGTAAGTTGGCTGGAGTGGGCATCAATTCAAAATTGGATTCATCACTGAAGAGAACCTTAGCCCAATCATCAACAGTCCAATCCTTGTGGTCTCGAGCAAAGAGTAACCGGGCCTTCCTCTGCCTTTCATTGATGAAGGGCTTCTTGCGTGCTCTGTGTGACTTCAAACCAGCTTCAACAAGTCGGTTTCGAACTGTCCTTGCCGAGCAAGTCACATTTCTCGACAGTGCCCACTCATTTTTAAGATCCCTGGAGGTCTGACGACGATTCCTGACACAGGAACGGATGAGTGCACGGTCATCTCGTGGGGTAGAAAGACGTTTCCTGCCACGGCCAGGTAGCAATTTGGTAGTGCCATGTTCAGCTTGTTTTTTTTTTTGTTGGAATGAACGGCTGTCTTGGAGATCTTCAGTTTTTTCGCTACCTGTCTCTCACTCATGCCAATTTCCAGCAGTGCCAAGATGGCTGCCTTTGTTGCTTCACATAATTCTTTTGTTTTAGGCATTATGTGAGAGCTGACAACTTCTGAGTTGTGCTACGGCTTGAATGTAAGCAGGAAACCACTCTAGGCCTTTGCATGTGCAGTGCTGCTTGTGACATGAAATGGCCTCTTATATACCCTGGGAATCAATTAAGCTTAAGAATGTCAAATAGGACATAAAGTATTATGTGACCAGCTGCATTTTTTGTTGTGTTCATTGTATTATACGTTTAGTGGTACCAGATATTAGAATGAACAAGAAATTGAAGAAAACAAGGGTGGTCTAATAATTTTTTCCATGACTGTATATGTCTTGTGTGTGTGTGTGTGTGTGTGTGTATATATATATATATATATATATATATATATATATATATATATATATATATATCTTTTTCTTTTTCATCCTTTGGTGGATTATTACAGGGAAGCTTGGTCAGATTCAGAAATGGTTAATTTAATTAGCATGTTTGATCGTTACTTACTGTGTTGTTATTTTCCTTGATTTTTTTGAGTGGAGTTCTGCTTCATGACCTGCTTTAATTTTCTTTAGTTGTTTTTAGGCCGTTTGTCCAAGTAGACTTACTGTTGTGCATGCTGCCACACAGCGTGTTAACACGGCGGCAGCCCTAGAGTATAATTCCATCCATCCATTTTCTACCGCTTATCCTCATAGACTCGTGGGGGGGCTGGAGCCCTATAGTATAATTGAATATAAGAATATAGTTTGGACAAGGCCGGATTAAATAGTCCAACGAGCTGTATATGGCCCCCGGGTCGTAGACTGTCTGTTTGTTGTAGAATGTCACTTGTGTTTTTTACAGGAAGTGTTCGTCTGGTCAGTGTGAGCTGCGGCAGTCAGAACGTCTGGGCCGTGGACAGCCGAGGAATGGTTTACTTCAGAGTTGGAACCCAACCTCTGAATCCCAGCATGATGCTGCCGGCCTGGATCCACATAGAACCACCTGTTCAGGTAACTTAGGACCACCTTTCTCCAGCCACACATCAAAAACCCATTCCATGAAGCTCTCTGTGCACTGTTCTTGAGCTAATCTGAAGGCCACATGAAGTTTGGAGGTCTGTAGTGATTGACTCTGGAGAAAGTTGGTGACCTCTTCACACTATGTGCCTCAGCATCCACTGACCCCGCTCCATCAGTTTACGTGGTCTACCACTTCATGGCTGAGTTGTTTTCACAAATGTTTGTAAAAGCAGTCTGCATGCCTAGCTGCTTGTTTTTATACACCTGTGGCCATGGAAGTGATTGGAACACCTGATTATTTGGATGGGTGAGCGAATACTTTTGGCAATATACTGTATGTTGGTCTCTGCCTTTGTTTCTCCCCTCCTGTTGCCATGGTGATTTGAGGTATCAGGGCTTCTTTGATGAAGGCTTTTTGTTGTGGCTGTGCACCTTACCTCAAGGTGAACCTACTCAGAGTTGATTGAACTGATTCAGATCAGCTGATCTGGAACCAGATACCCCAACATTACATCTCAGGTAAGTCAACTCAGAGTTCAGGATTAGACTCAGACTTTGTTGAACCTGGAATACTCCCCTGGTCAGTTAACAGAAACATTAGAGCTACATAGAACAACCTGTATGCAGTGTTTGTGTTACCTGTCCTGGTAACTGTGACATCATGTCTCTGTAGCCAATAGGAGTGCAGCTGGTCAGTATCCAGACAAGTCCTAATGACCGTCTACTCTGGGCTCTGGACAACCGAGGCAGCGTCTTCACCAGGACCGGACTCAGCGATGAGATGCCTGTTGGGACACAGTGGGAGCTAGTACCAGGTAGGTACCTGTCTGTCTGACCAGACCACCCGTCTGTCTGTCTGTCTGACCAGAACACCTGTCTGTCTGAGCTGAACACCTGTCTGTCTGTCTGTCTGACCTGAACACCCGTCTGTCTGTCTGTCTGACCAGACCACCCATCTGTCTGTCTGTCTGACCAGAACACCTGTCTGTCTGTCTGTCTGACCAGAACACCCGTCTGTCTGTCTGTCTGACCAGAACACCTGTCTGTCTGTCTGTCTGTCTGTCTGACCTGAACACCCATCTGTCTGTCTGTCTGACCAGAACACCTGTCTGTCTGTCTGTCTGACCAGAACACCCGTCTGTCTGTCTGTCTGACCAGAACACCTGTCTGTCTGTCTGTCTGTCTGTCTGACCTGAACACCCGTCTGTCTGTCTGTCTGACCAGAACACCTGTCTGTCTGAGCTGAACACCTGTCTGTCTGTCTGTCTGACCAGAACACCCGTCTGTCTGTCTGTCTGTCTGACCTGAACACCCGTCTGTCTGTCTGTCTGACCAGAACACCTGTCTGTCTGAGCTGAACACCTGTCTGTCTGTCTGTCTGTCTGTCTGACCTGAACACCCGTCTGTCTGTCTGTCTGACCAGAACACCTGTCTGTCTGACCTGAACACCTGTCTGTCTGTCTGTCTGACCAGAACACCCGTCTGTCTGTCTGTCTGACCAGACCACCCATCTGTCTGTCTGTCTGACCAGACCACCCATCTGTCTGTCTGTCTGACCAGAACACCTGTCTGTCTGTCTGTCTGACCAGAACACCCGTCTGTCTGTCTGACCTGAACACCTGTCTGTCTGTCTGACCTGAACACCCGTCTGTCTGTCTGACCTGAACACCTGTCTGTCTGTCTGACCTGAACACCCGTCTGTCTGTCTGTCTGACCAGACCACCCATCTGTCTGTCTGTCTGACCAGAACACCTGTCTGTCTGTCTGTCTGACCAGAACACCCGTCTGTCTGTCTGTCTGACCAGAACACCTGTCTGTCTGTCTGTCTGTCTGTCTGACCTGAACACCCGTCTGTCTGTCTGTCTGACCAGAACACCTGTCTGTCTGTCTGACCTGAACACCCGTCTGTCTGTCTGTCTGACCAGAACACCTGTCTGTCTGTCTGACCTGAACACCCGTCTGTCTGTCTGTCTGACCAGAACACCTGTCTGTCTGTCTGACCTGAACACCTGTCTGTCTGTCTGACCTGAACACCCGTCTGTCTGTCTGTCTGACCAGAACACCTGTCTGTCTGTCTGTCTGACCAGAACACCCGTCTGTCTGTCTGTCTGACCAGAACACCTGTCTGTCTGTCTGTCTGTCTGTCTGACCAGAACACCTGTCTGTCTGTCTGTCTGACCAGAACACCTGTCTGTCTGTCTGTCTGTCTGTCTGACCAGAACACCTGTCTGTCTGTCTGACCTGAACACCTGTCTGTCTGTCTGACCTGAACACCCGTCTGTCTGTCTGTCTGACCAGAACACCTGTCTGTCTGTCTGTCTGACCAGAACACCTGTCTGTCTGTCTGTCTGACCAGAACACCTGTCTGTCTGTCTGTCTGTCTGTCTGACCAGAACACCTGTCTGTCTGTCTGTCTGACCAGAACACCTGTCTGTCTGTCTGTCTGTCTGTCTGACCAGAACACCCGTCTGTCTGTCTGTCTGACCAGAACACCTGTCTGTCTGTCTGACCTGAACACCTGTCTGTCTGTCTGACCTGAACACCCGTCTGTCTGTCTGTCTGACCAGAACACCTGTCTGTCTGTCTGTCTGACCAGAACACCCGTCTGTCTGTCTGTCTGACCAGAACACCTGTCTGTCTGTCTGTCTGTCTGTCTGACCAGAACACCTGTCTGTCTGTCTGTCTGACCAGAACACCTGTCTGTCTGTCTGTCTGTCTGTCTGACCAGAACACCCGTCTGTCTGTCTGTCTGACCAGAACACCTGTCTGTCTGTCTGTCTGTCTGTCTGACCAGAACACCTGTCTGTCTGTCTGTCTGACCAGAACACCTGTCTGTCTGTCTGTCTGTCTGACCAGAACACCTGTCTGTCTGTCTGTCTGTCTGACCAGAACACCTGTCTGTCTGTCTGTCTGTCTGTCTGACCAGAACACCTGTCTGTCTGTCTGTCTGACCAGAACACCTGTCTGTCTGTCTGTCTGACCAGAACACCCGTCTGTCTGTCTGTCTGTCTGACCAGAACACCTGTCTGTCTGACCTGAACTCCTGTCTGTCTGTCTGACCTGAACACCTGTCTGTCTGTCTGACCTGAACACCCGTCTGTCTGTCTGTCTGACCAGAACACCCGTCTGTCTGTCTGTCTGACCAGAACACCTGTCTGTCTGTCTGTCTGACCTGAACACCTGTCTGTCTTACTGACCTGAACACCTGTCTGTCCGTTTGTTTGACCTGAACACCTGTCTGTCTGTCTGTCTGTCTGACCAGAACACCCGTCTGTCTGTCTGTCTGTCTGACCAGAACACCTGTCTGTCTGACCTGAACACCTGTCTGTCTGTCTGACCAGAACACCTGTCTGTCCGTTTGTTTGACCTGAACACCCGTCTGTCTGTTTGTCTGTCTGACCAGAACACCTGTCTGTCTGTCTGTTTGTCTGTCTGACCAGAGCACCCGTCTGTCTGTTTGTCTGTCTGACCAGAACACCCGTCTGTCTGTTTGTCTGTCTGACCAGAACACCTGTCTGTCTGTCTGTCTGTCTGTCTGACCTGAACACCTGTCTGTCTGTTTGTCTGACCTGAACACCTGTTTGTCTGTCTGTCTGACCAGAACACCTGTCTGTCTGTTTGTCTGTCTGACCAGAACACCTGTCTGTCTGTCTGTCTGTCTGACCTGAGCACCTGTCTGTCTGTCTGTCTGACCTGAACACCTGTCTGTCTGACCTGAACACCTGTCTGTCTGACCTGAACACCTGTCTGTCTGTCTGTCTGACCTGAACACCTGTCTGTCTGTTTGTCTGACCTGAACACCTGTCTGTCTGACCTGAACACCTGTCTGTCTGTCTGTCTGACCTGAACACCTGTCTGTCTGTCTGTCTGACCTGAACTCCTGTCTGTCTGTCTGTCTGACCTGAACACATGTCTGTCTGTCTGACCTGAACTCCTGTCTGTCTGTCTGTCTGACCTGAACACCTGTCTGTCTGTCTGACCTGAACTCCTGTCTGTCTGTCTGTCTGACCTGAACTCCTGTCTGTCTGTCTGTCTGACCTGAACACCTGTTTGTCTGTTTGTTTGACCTGAACACCTGTCTGTCTGTCTGTCTGACCTGAACACCTGTCTGTCTGTCTGTCTGTCTGACCTGAACACCTGTTTGTCTGTTTGTTTGACCTGAACACCTGTCTGTCTGTCTGTCTGACCTGAACACCTGTCTGTCTGTCTGTCTGACCTGAACACCTGTTTGTCTGTCTGTCTGACCTGAACACCTGTCTGTCTGTTTGTTTGACCTGAACACCTGTCTGTCTGTCTGTCTGACCTGAACACCTGTCTGTCTGTCTGTCTGTCTGACCTGAACACCTGTCTGTCTGTTTGTCTGACCTGAACACCTGTCTGTCTGACCTGAACTCCTGTCTGTCTGTCTGTCTGACCTGAACACCTGTCTGTCTGTCTGACCTGAACTCCTGTCTGTCTGTCTGACCTGAACTCCTGTCTGTCTGTCTGTCTGACCTGAACACCTGTCTGTCTGTCTGTCTGACCTGAACACCCGTCTGTCTGTCTGTCTGACCAGACCACCCATCTGTCTGTCTGTCTGACCAGAACACCTGTCTGTCTGTCTGTCTGACCTGAACACCTGTCTGTCTGTCTGACCTGAACACCCGTCTGTCTGTCTGTCTGACCAGACCACCCATCTGTCTGTCTGTCTGACCAGAACACCCCTCTGTCTGTCTGTCTGACCAGAACACCTGTCTGTCTGTCTGTCTGACCTGAACACCTGTCTGTCTTACTGACCTGAACACCTGTCTGTCCGTTTGTTTGACCTGAACACCTGTCTGTCTGTCTGACCTGAACTCCTGTCTGTCTGTCTGTCTGACCAGAACACCCGTCTGTCTGTTTGTCTGTCTGACCAGAACACCCATCTGTCTGTCTGTCTGTCTGTCTGTCTGACCTGAACACCTGTTTGTCTGTCTGTCTGACCTGAACACCTGTCTGTCTGTCTGACCTGAACACCTGTCTGTCTGTCTGACCTGAACTCCTGTCTGTCTGTCTGTCTGACCTGAACACCTGTTTGTCTGTCTGACCTGAACACCTGTCTGTCTGTCTGTCTGACCTGAACACCTGTCTGTCGCTGTGGTTCAACAGGACATGTTTACTGGTGTTTCTGGTCTCAGTACTGTAATACTGTGGATACTGTATAGATAGAAAATTAAAAAAAAACTGTTCTATGTAGAATATGCTGTACTAGTAGGATGTATACTGTATTTAATTTGTGTACTTGTGCATCTATTTGTGTACTTCAGGTTTAGCTGTCAGTCAGCTGGTCCTCAGCAGTCAGACAGTTTGGGTTCGATGTGTAAACGGAGATCTGGCTCGACGGTACGGCGTCTCTGACAGAAACCCAGCAGGAGACTACTGGAAGAAAATCCCTGGACACACCAACTGGTTAACTGGTGAGCCCATTTTCAGGTGGTCCCATGTGGACCCAGGCTGTGTGTGTTACCTGGTCAGGTGGTCCCATGTGGACCCAGGCTGTGTGTGTTACCTGGTCAGGTGGTCCCATGTGGACCCAGGCTGTGTGTGTGGACTGAACCTCAGCTCTGTCTCTCTCTGTCTCTCTCCAGTGACACCAGAGGATGAGCTGTGGGCAGTGACTCTGATTGGTGGATTGTCCCGTCGCCTGACGAAGCTCCTCCCACAGACCCCCTGTAGGCCCACCCCCTCAGGCCCCTCCCTCAGCAGTGATGACATGGACGACGAATGGGAACTCATTTGAGCCAGAACATCACTGTGATGTCACCGCTGATTCTGATGTAGAGGGAGCCCACTGGCTGCTGGGAAATAGAGTGAACTGAGACTTCATTTATTTTTTGTTTTATCAGGAAGCACTTTATTCTGGGGGGTCCAGAAGAACTGGTTCTCACTGGTTCTGTTTGGTTTGGAAGGAGCTGTTTTTATTCCAGTGTAGTTCAGGACATGAAAGGGACACTTTGCTCCAGTTTCCTTCATTCTATTTCTAATTACTTACTTTAATTATCTGGATCAGTCTGTTTTTTTTTAATCAGGGAGGATAAATATTAAAGGGATGTTTGTTGGAACTGAACTAGGTTGATCTTTTCTCTCTTATTCTTCACTTTTATTTCTATTCTTAGTTGAAGTTCTGATCTGACGAACAGTTTGAACAGTTTCTTCTTGTTGAGATCAGGGATCAGACTGGGTTTAAATCAGTTAACTGGTTTAAACTGGTTTTGAACTGGTTTAATAGCTCCCCCCCAACCCCAGACTGACCCATGAAAAACATGTAAAAAAATGTAAATTTAATGAACAACTGTTTGTGTTGTTGAAGAAAAAAGCTAAACTCTTTAAAAATTATCTAAACCCTGGACTCTGATGGACCCTGATGGAGCCTGGTGGACTGTAGTGGACTCTGATGGACTGGTCTTCCTCCCCATCTCTGAAAGCATCACCATGGAAACCTGTGCAGGTGTGACTCTGTTCAGCTGTTCTGCTGAGTTCAGTGTCAACTCCCGTTGAGTGATTGATTAATTAACTTAATAAACATGTTTAAGCACAGCTTGAGGCTGAATGCATGATTGGTTGGTTGGTTGGTTGATTGGTTGGTTGGTTGGTTGGTTGATGCTGAATGAGCTCAGACAGGAAACAGCTGATGTTGTTGATGTCAGATTCAGCACTCAACACTAAAAGTTCCTTTATTCTGAATATTTGTGTTATTTTTGAAAAGTATTGTCTTTCAGTAATTCGTTGATAGAAACCTGAGCAGCTGGAGGACAGAGGTAGAATATGTTTATTGATCAGAGACATTCCAAAGGTCAAAGGTCGTCTTGTTACCTGACAACAACAGGAACTTTTTCTCATCACATTCAGTAGAAGTTTAGGTTCCCTTAAAGTAAAGACATCCTTAAGTTCTTCAGGTTTTTAAGGAGCGGGCTGTCCAGGGGACTGACTCAGCAGTATTGATCACTGATCAGTGATCAGGTCTGTTATTATTTACATTGTCAACATTGTATAATCATCAGTGTTGTTTCCACGGTGACCACCAATGTCACCACCAGCTGTGTGGCTGCAGGAAGTCGGGCAGTGTGGTGATCTGGTCTGGGCCGGATCGGGCCAAACACCTGAGCGCCTGCAGCAGGAGGGGAGGTGGGGCCAGACCGCACAGCCAGCTGAACACTTCATTTCCCAGCAGGCTTTGCCAGCGCCGCGGCTCGTCCTGCAGGAAGCACAGCACAGGCAGCTTAGGCAGGAAGAGCAGTAGGAAGTCGACACAGCGTTGTGCGTGTTGCCGGTCGGTCCTGTCTGCGGAGATGAGCTGTTGCAGCGCGGTGTCGAGGCCGGTAGGCAGCGCGCCATGAGCTAGAAGCAGCAGCAGACAGTCGGACCGCGACAGCTCCACCGCCAGCTGCACTGCTGTCTTTCCTGCGTCTGACACGTGCGAGCAACCGCCACGGCTGTCCAGGTAGTCCTGTCGCATGCCCTGCATGGCGCAGTCCTTCAGAGTGTCCACCATCATCCCAAGGATGGACACGCGGTTGTAGCGCACCGCCATGGTGAGGTGCAGCGCGCCGCCACTGTGGCAACAGCAAAAGCTGCAGCGTGGCGGTCTGAGCGCGCTCAGTGAGTACTTGTCCAGCAGGTGGCGGGCGTAGCCCTGGTGATCGTGAACCAGTGCGTACAGCAGCGCCTCGGACGGCAGGAAGGCTCGTGGCTGTCCATCCTCCCAGCTGAAGACCTCCATACTGCGCATGTCCTCCAGCAGCCAGACTGGCAGCCGCTCACGGACCGCACAGTAGAAGGAGAAGGAGGTCCGCTCACACTGCCGCTGGGACGGAGACGAGGACAGGTGGTCCACCTGAGAGGACAGCAGCCACGGCATGACCACACCTGAGACACACCTGGAGAGACACAGCACACACCTGGCCTGAAGGAGGCAGACACACACACACACACACACACACACCTGGTCTGAAACAGTCCCTGAAATCCTCCTGACAGTCCAACTGGTTCAGCTTCAGTCTCAAAGTGTCTGCTGGTCAAACCTCCGTCCTCAGCTCCTCCACCCTTTTAAAGACATAAACCCCCCCCCACACACACACAGGGGATCAGGTGTCTCACATAGCGAACATAGTGGCCTTCAAACGGCTGCAGCTCATATAATGAAGTCAGTAGGAGTCAGAGTGCTGCTTATTATTATCATTAGTTATTATGGTATTTTCTAATGAATAGAAACATAAAACATACTACTTCTACTGTGCTACATCCAACAACTTTATTTATTTACATTCATCATCAGCTGATCTGAATCACCTGACAGCCATTCAGAAGCCCTCAGCAGATGAAGACTGCAAAACCATGGTAACATGCATCCCATAATAACACTACTTTAGCAGCAATAGGAAATCAAGCGGTGGTCCCAGCAAGCAAAGCTCTCTCTCCCTCCACTGTTTAGTTTGTTCCTTCTGGGCTACCGTAGAAACATGGCAGACGCTCTGAAGAGGACCCGTTCCTTATGCAAATATGAAGCGAAGAAGAAGAAGAATTCCTTTTATTGATCCCTCAGTGAGGGAAATGACATTTTCATTCTGTTAGTACATATTGTTTCTTTTGCACACCCAAGTCAGGAAACACACAGTGTAGGAAAGGTGTCAGAGTGAGGGGGCTGACCCTTATCCATGCTCACCGAGCAGCTGGGGTTTTGGTATCTTGCTCAAGGGCGCCTCTCTCCAGACTTGGTCCAAACTGGACTTGACCCCTGACCAGGAAGTCTGTGAGGGCATCTAAAAATGTATTAAACGGACACTACGTAATTATTTTCTCCCATCTAGTGGTTAAATTTGACTTTGCATGCATTGCAACATGGTTGGAACTACGGTAAGCGGAACGGGTCAACTCTCGGGCGGCCACTATCACCGTGGATCCCCAGCCCGGAGCTCCAGTCAGTTTTTTCCTGGACCTCTACAGCCCTCCTCCGTTCTGGAGGAAATCCCGGTGGGCCCCGGTCGGCCGTGGCCGGGCATGACTGAAATCTGAGACATTTAGGAGGTGAAAGAAGGAGGATTTGGTGATGGCCTTGATGTGGAATGAGGAGGAGCAGAGCCTCACAACCAATATAAGATCCTATTTTTATGTACAAATACAAAAAGGGTGTTTGGTGTCTTTTTTCTTTACTCCATTTCATAAACTGATTGATTTGTTGACTCATCCTTTGGTTATTTAGAAACGTGTTTTTTTTTTTTTTTTTTTACATTTCTGTGGCACTGATTACAGTCAATATGATGTATTACTAATAATCAATATGTTTGATATGAGTGAATCCATATTGTTTCCTTGTTAGGCTGTTTTCTGATCTGTGGCCTGGGATGGCAGCAGAGATCACTCTGAGCCTCCTCACTGATCGATCAGCCTCAGTCTGATATCTGATCACTTTTGCTGCTCTACTTATTGATCCTTCAGGTCCTGCTAGTGTCTGTCAGTCAGTCTGTCGGTGTCGTTGTGGTTCTATCTGGTCTGTTCTGGTTCCTGCAGGTTGTTCTGTAACTTTTCTGACTCAGTGTGAAGCTTTAGTCTCGGGTTAACTGTTCTCCGCTAAAGCTCATTAGCTTGTGTTAGCTTGTGTTACTTCACCACCGGATCGTTTCCAGCTCAGATTCTCTGTTTCACACCGGAACCTCCAGCTGCTGTCCGGACCCAACACTGAGCTTAGCCCCGTGGCTAGTTAGCCGGTTCGGTTCGGTTAGCAGGGAAGCTAAGCCAACTAGCTAACCATTAGCCAAGTTAGCAGCTAGCATTTAGCCCGAGCTGCCTCCATTCTCCTCATGCCGGCGATGCTGGAGAGAAACCCGGAGGCTCCAGGGAAGAGGAGAGGCAGAGGCCCAGCGGGCAGCGGCAGCAGCGGCCCCGGAGCTGCAGCGAACCTCTCCGGGAAGAGCCTGTCCGGTAATGGAACCAGCACCAACAGCTGCTGGGAAGACGGAAGCTCAGGCTCCAGCAGCGACGAGGAGCATGGTGGGTAGCCTCGGTCAATGTAGTACAGCTGTGTACTGCGTGTATTCCTGTGTACTACTACTGAGTATTGTTGTGTGTGTTTGTATGTGTGTGCGCGCGCAGGAGGAGGAGGAGGAGGGATGCGGGTTGGACCGCAGTACCAGGCCGTGGTTCCGGACTTTGACCCGGGTGAGAATTAAAATACGGCTCAGTGGCCAGGAGACAGAGTGGTAGCCTCGAACAACCCATGATGCCTGCCGGCCAGTCCCTCGGACTGGTTCTGGCTCTGTAAAGAAGCCTAGTGGGTCTGGTTCTGTCCTGGCGCTCTTAGTCAGTCAGTGGTTCTGTAGGAGCCGCTTCTAGCAGCTCTAGCTCTAGGACAGATTCTAGAGTGAGCAGGTTCCACTGCTTCTTGTTTGTTCTCCAGCCTCTTGTTCTGGTTCAGACTGGTTTTGGTCTACTGGGTGTGTTCTCCAGCTCTCACTGCTCTGTTGTCCACTTCACTTCACTGTTCATACAAATAAAAAACACAAATCATTAAAGTGCTAAAGAAAGTAATCTGTGTTGAAATGAGAATATATGAATAAATAATCAGCTGTAAAGTTTGAATGTGCACTGCAAGAATCAGTTTTCATCAATGTTTCTGACCATTTATTTATTTATTATGAGTGTATTAGTTTTTGTGTGGCTCCAGCTGTAATAATGATGTTTAATATTCAGTCTACTGCAGTCATAGCGCCACCTGCTGGAACACTTTTATATTAGAGTGGAAATACCAAACTAGCTGCTGCACTTCAAACAGTATCCCATCCAATAATGATCAGATAGTAATGTTGATGAGACGCCTCTGTGTGTAAATAACATTTAAATATTGGTGCCATTAAATTTATCCGGATTTCAGCTGAGGCATCACTGTGCTTTCAGAGCTTTAATTGGACTCTTTCTTTGCTTCTTCATTTGAAAATCCCTCTATAAAACAGTATATTTTAGCATTCGATATAATAATAATAATAATGATAATAATATAATAACATATAATTTTGATTAAAGTGATATCTGTGTTTTTTCAGCAGAGGCCCAGGCGGCTCAGCTCAGAGAAAATCTGGGCATGTTGGTTTGGATCCCCAGCAGCTGTCTGAACCAAACTCAATGTAAGAAAGATCACATTTAACATAGAAACTATAAATACAGTCTAAAATGTGATGTTTGGACGTTTACACTGTATTTTCTGTTCTAGTGGACGAGTACATCACCATCGCCAAAGAGAGACACGGTTACAACATGGAGCAGGTTCAGCCTTAACTGCCTCAGTGTTTATATCTACTATGTGCTGTGTTTATATGTGTATACATATACATATATACACACATACACTATATTACCAAAAGTATTATCTCACCTGCCTTGACTCGCATATGAACTTCAGTGACATCCCATTCCTAATCCATAGGGTTCAATATGACGTTGGTCCACTCTTTGCAGCTATAACAGCTTCATCTCTTCAGGGAAGGCTGTCCACAAGGTTTAGGAGTGTGTTTATGGGAATTTTTGACCATTCTTCCAGAAGTGTATTTGTGAGGTCACACACTGATGTTGGATGAGAAGGCCTGGCTCTCAGTCTCTGCTCTAATTCATCCCAAAGGTGTTCTATCAGGTTGAGGTCAGGACTCTGTGCAGGCCAGTCAAGTTCATCCACACCAGACTCTGTCATCCATGTCTTTATGGACCTTGCTTTGTGCACTGGTGCACAGTCATGTTGGAAGAGGAAGGGGCCAGCTCCAAACTGTTCCCACAAAGTTGGGAGCATGGAATTGTCCAAAATGTCTTGGTATGCTGGAGCATTCAGAGTTCCTTTCACTGGAACTAAGGGGCCAAGCCCAGCTCCTGAAAAACAACCCCACACCATAATCCCCCCTCCACCAAACTTTACACTTGGCACAATGCAGTCCGACAAGTATCGTTCTCCTGGCAACCGCCAAACCCAGACTCATCCATCAGATTGCCAGATGGAGAAGTATGATTCGTCACGGTTCTAGAGTCCAGTGGTGGCGTGCTTTACACCACATATATATCTCTGTGTGTGTGTGTATATATGTATATATACACACACACACACACACACAATGAAACTGAAACACTGGCTAATTTAGTGTTGGAGGTTTCATGGCTAAATGCTAAATGTGACCAGCCTGGTGGCCAAACTTTATTGATTGCACATTGCACCAGTAAGAGCAGAGTGTGAAGGTTCAATTAGCAGAGTAAAAGCACAGTGTTGCTTAAAATATTGCAATGCACACAACATTATGGGTGACATATCAGAGTTCAAAAGAGGACAAATTTGTTGGTGCACATCTTGGTGGCGCATCTGTGACCAAGACAGCAAGTCTTTGTGATGTATCAAACGCTACGGTATCCAGGGTAATGTCAGCATACCACCAAGAAGGACGAACCACATCCAACAGAAGGAACTGTGGACACCAGAGGAAGCTGTCTGAAAGGGATGTATCCAAAAAGCATAAAACCACAGCTGCCCAACTCACTGCAGAATTAAATGTGCACCTCAACTCTCCTGTTTCCACCAAAACTGTTGATTGGGAGCTCTACAGGGTCAATATTCATGGCCGGGCTGCTATATCCGAACCTTTGGTCACTCGTGCCAATGCCAAACGTTGGGTTCAATGGTGCTGGCAGCGAAAATCTTGGGCTGTGGACAATGTGAAACATGTATTGTTCTCTAATGAGTCCACCTTTACTATCTTTCCCGCATTCTGGAGAGTTCTGGTGTGGAGAAGCCCCAAAGAAGCGTACCACCCAGACTGTTGCATGTCTAGAGTGAAGCATGGGGGTGGATCGGTGATGGTTTGGGCTGCAATGTCATGACATACCCTAGACCCAATACTTGTGCCAGATGGACGCGTCACTGCCAAGGTCTACCGAACCATTCTGGAGGACCATGTGCACCCAGTGGTTCAAACATTGTATCCTGAAGGCGGTGCCGTGTATCAGGATGATAATGCACCAATACACACAGCAAGACTGGTGACAGAGTGGTTTGATGAACATGAAAGTTAAGTTGAACATCTCCCATGGCCTGCACAGTCACCACATCTAAATATTATTTGAGCCACTTTGGGGTGTTTTGGAGGAGCAAGTCAGGGAACGTTTTCCTCCAGCAGCATCACGTAGTGACCTGGACACTATTCTGCAAGAACAGTGGCTCAAAATCCCTCTGGCCACTGTGCAGGACTTGCACCTGTCATTCCTCAGAAGAACTGATGCTGTATTGGCCGCAAAAGGAGGTCCCACACCATACTAATGAATTATTGTGGTCTAAAACCAGGAGTTTCAGTTTCATTGTCCAACATGCTCCTCAGTTATACAGTTACAAGAAAAATTATGTGAACCTTTGGAATTACTTGCATTTCTGCATAAATTGGTCATAAAATGTGATCTGAACAAACAGCGTCTTCTCAAACCAATACCACACAAACTATTGTATGTTTTCATGTTTTTATTGAACACAACATGTGTTTGTGTGTATTGTGTTTTTATATATGCATATATCTATTGTCCTCAGGCTCTGGGGATGCTCTTCTGGCACAAACACAACATTGAGAAATCTCTAGCCGACCTGCCGAACTTCACTCCATTTCCTGATGAGTGGACGGTTGAGGACAGAGTCCTGTTTGAACAAGCCTTCAGTTTCCATGGGAAGAGCTTCCACCGCATCCAGCAGATGGTTTGTTCCCAGTAACCGGTTTCTTTACTCCAGTGTAAACAGTACAAAGTACATGTGTCCATTAAAGATTGCCTCTCTGTGTAGCTCCCTGACAAGTCCATGGCCAGTCTGGTTCGCTTTTATTACTCATGGAAAAAAAGTCGCAGTAAAACGAGTGTGATGGACCGACAGACACGAAAACACAAGAGAGAGAGAGATGACAGGTGAGCTGTAACCCACAGGTAACACTACACTATCTATACTACCTGTACCACACAGGTAACACTACACTACCTTTACTACCTGTACCACCACAGGTAGCACTACACTACCTTTATTACCTGTACACCCACAGGTAACACTACACTACCTTTACTATCTGTACCACCACAGGTAACACTACACTACCTTTATTACCTGTACCGCCACAGGTGACCCTACAGGTAACGTTGCACTACCTGTGCCACCACAGGTAACACTACGCTAGCTGTACTACCTGTACCACCACAGGTAACACTACACTACCTATATTACCTTTACCGCCACAGGTGACCCTACAGGTAACGTTGCACTACCTGTGCCACCACAGGTAACACTACACTACCTGTGCCACCACAGGTAACACTACACTACCTGTGCCACTACCTGTAACACTGCAAGTTCTGTGTTTCAGTGATGATGAAGTTGAGGACAGAAACATGAATCCTCCTAGTGACTCTGAGATCGACCAAAATAAAGACGACAAGAAGGAGGTAAACAAGTCAAGTCAGTTTTATTTCTATAGCCCAATATCACAGATATCAGAGGGCTTTAGAATATGACTCTCTCTGTTCTTTACAAACAAACTGTTTACTGTTTATTTATTGTTTATTGTTTAATCTTTACCAACTGTTTTGTTTCAGGTGAGTTCTGGATCAGAGAGGTCAGAGGTGAAACCAGCTTCTGGACTGAAGGTAACAGGACCTAAAAAAAACACCTTAACCTCTCTCTTCATACCTGTAGACAGGTATTAACCTGTCTGTCTCTTTGTACCTGTAGACAGGTAGTATTAACCTGTCTGTCTCTCCGTACCTGTAGACAGGTAGTAAGGCGTCTCAGCGGTTGAAGAAACGTCCTCCCAGAGGAATGTTCTTGAATCAGCAGGACGTTGTTTCACTCTCATCTTCGTCTGCTCAGGGACTCATAAGACAGCTAGACTGTCAACTGGTGTCCATCAAGAGACAGGTCTGTTCTCACCTGTCCACCTGTCTGTCTTCACCTGTCTCTTTATCCTCACCTGTCTCTCTCTGTTTCAGATTCAGACCATCAAACAGTCAAACGGTTCTCTGAAGGAGAAAATCAGCTCAGGAGTTGACGAGTTCAGACAGCCTGAGGTAACCACGGCAACACAAATGTGTCAGTTTCAAAGTCACTGTCGTTGCGCTCATGTTCATGTTGTTTTGTATTTTAGGTCAGTCAGAAGTTTAACACTCGTTGGACCACAGAGGAGCAGCTACTCGCTGTACAAGGTAACACCTGAACTCACATGATCTACATGTAACCAGCTGTTCTATTTTGTCCCTTAATGACTGCCAGGCTAGGTATCTCTGTCTGCACAAGCGCACATTGAATACTAATGACAACAATGTCATGTGTGACACCTGCGAGATTACAAATCCCAGTATCCGCAGGTGCTTGATTCCTTTTTTCTTCTCGCTATCGCACGTAAGGAGTACACGCTAAGGCAGAAGCTTATTCTTCTAAGATTACTTTGACATGTTTGTCCTGTGCAGCCTTGCCACATTCATGCTAAGAGCTACATGTTCTCGCCCCTTTAGAGGCTGTGGCTACGTATGATTGGATTGTGTGATGCTCATCTGCACTGCTTGGGCTTTGCTGCTGCTGCTGTTGGTGTTTTACCTCGCCATAGGGATCGCTTTTTGTTAGTTTTCTGTGTTTATTGTTGGTGACCGCTCCCCTTTCCCACCTTCTTTATTGTTCAGCTTTGTTTGATTAGGTTGTTTTTCCCTCTCTGTGATGGCGGTGTGTCTGCTCCCCCCTCCCAGTTTGTGTTGTGTGTCCTGTCCTGACAGTGCTTGCATGAATTGCAGCACCATGCCTCGAACACTATGGATTATGAGATTGAAGCAGCTGGGTTGCCTGGCTAGCCTTACATCATCCCCACTGGCATCTGGTGACGTTGTTGCTGGGGGTGCCAGGAAGAGTCCCTTGCTGCAGAGGACCAGGGCTGCCCTCAGGCACAGGAGCTCGGAGACCTGGCTTTCCTTTCAGTTGGATTGCTAGGCTGCCGACGTTGAGCAGATGAAGGTGCTCCTACTGGAACTTCAGCCAAGGGTCAGTGGGGTGGAACCTACTGATTTAGGGCACACGCTTGTATGTCTGCTGCGACCAAAGGATTTCCATTGCAGCCTCTGCGATCCAGTTTCATCCCATGGATGACCGAATCTCCCAAACTAATCAGTCAGTCTGTCTGTTATCTTCGCAGCGGGGGTCAGAAGTCTCTTCAGTGGAGGACAAGGTCTGGACTACTCTGGCACGTCTACACCTTGACATCCCACAGGGAGGCGTGGCCCCTGGTGCCTTCCATAAGTGCCATCCCTCGCCTGCCTGTCAGCTCTTCCACAGTCTGCACACTTTTTAAAGTAACTGCATTCCTGTTGCAGGCCCTCGTTGGATGAGCGCACATTGGTGGAGAATGTTGAAGCTGTCGGCCTTGCCTGCAGTTGAAGTCTTCGTGACAGCTCTCTGAAGCTGGATGTCAAGTGTCCCTCTGCCCAGTTTTATACGCAAAGCACATGATACAGCAGCAGGTATCGCAGGCTGGGGAACACTTTTTCCCACCTGCTGTGTGCCCTTTCTGCTTCTCTACAGGATACATAAGTGGACATCTCCACCCGGGACATGTGTGATGTGTCACTGCAGGCTTTTGTGCTCTAGACCAAGGAGTTGGGCTGGTTAATGTCCACTTTGGTACATCCATGTTATCATGTTTGGCTGGTGCAATCTCTGCTGACAGAGGCTACCAATAAGGTCCTGAGCCAATGGAACCAGGACAGTAATTTGAGGCCACTGCTGTGGGAGCACTGGGCTATACCACTCTGGCTAAAAATGTAATTTCCCTCATTGAGGGATTAATAAAGGAATTCTTCTTCTTCTTCTTAATGGTGCCAGGCAACGGCTGGCGTGCTTGCATTGCAGGATACCAACTTCAGGTTTTTGGATGGCCCCAGGATCTACATCCCGGCATGAGCTCGAGCCATCTGTGCAGTGTAACACGTATTAGCATCCAACAGGCTACAGTTTGACTTGGCACCGACTTTCGTCCTCTCCAGCCTGTTCGTTGTCCCCCTGTCACCTCTTGAGGTTGGGGGGGGGGGGGTCAGCGTTAGGGCTGCAGGACCGGCTGTCGGCTGCTTTTCTGAGCAGCAGCTCAGTTACTGGGCTGCATGCTCGTCAGACCCCTGGGTTGTCTCCACCTTGACCAGGGGGTGCACCCTGCAGTCCTGACGGTTGCCCCCTTCATCAGGCAGGGTCAAGATGATCCTCATTATTGACACAGCAAAAAACCTAGCTCTGGCTCAGGGGTTGACCGTCCTCCTAGCCAGTCCGTCCTCCTAGCCAAGTTTGCCATGGTTTCTGTGGATCCTCTGCTGCAGCCCTGGGGGTTCTACTCAACCTAATTCCTTGTCAAGAAGAAGACTTACTTTATTAATCCCTTAGTAGGGAAATTACAGTTTTCACTCTGTTATTCTTGTGTTTTTTTCAGATGCACATCACACAAGTTATGAAACACATGCAGTAGAGGAGAGATGTCAGAGTGAGGGGGCTGCCCCTTACCCAGGTGCCCCGAGCAGTTGGGGGTTGGGTGCCTTGCTCAAAGGCACCTCGGCAGTGCCCAGAATGAGGAACTGGCACCTCTCCAGCTACCAGTCCACTCTCCACACTTGGTCCAACCTGGGCTTGAACCACCGATCCTCCGATTCCCAGCCCAAGTCACTAAAGACTGAGCTACTGCCGCCCCCAAGAAGGACGGCAGACTTCTGGGGGTAGCTGTTCCAATCTTCCGGGAGACTTGACATGTTGAGAATTATCATGGAAGCACCAGGTCAATGTGTCTGCTGAAGCCCCTTACCTGTCCTGCCTGCGAGTGATGTACCAGGGGGACTTTCCCTCCATATGCAAGCCATCGCTGGGGGAATGGCGACTCCATCCAGCGGTGGTGGAGAGGATCTGGGGACTCCTCGGCAGGGCAGTTGTGGACCTTTTTGCCTCAAAGATTTTGGCCTATTACCCATTGTGGTTCTTATGGACAGAGGGGACTGCGCCTCTGGGACAGGATGCTCTGGGTCACAAATTGCTCAATGCACTCCTTTATGCGTTTCCACCCCTGCTCCTGATCCTGCTAACATTTCAGAGGGTCCTCCGGGGGGCAAGGGAGTTTTTTCGCTGCTGCAGAACCTCTGTCGCAGCTCCCTGTGCCCGTCCCCCTTGGACAGGAGGGACTGCCTGTTTCAGCGGGGGGCGGGGGGTCAGATCTGGCACCCAACCCACATCAATGCTGACTGACCGACACCATACCGAATGTGCCATCCACTCGTGCTCAGTATGAGAGCAAGTGGAGTCAGTTTTCAACCTGATGTGATGCAGGACTTAGGACCCTGTGCCCTATTACTGGATGCTCTCTCTGTACCTCCATTGGAGCTATCGGATCAGACGGACCTGAAATGGCTTCAGTCAGTTTTCTCCCGGCCATTACTTGGGCTAAGTGAGTCGGGGAGATCGGTCAGTGAGTCTTGCCTCAGGTGGAACACAGATGGTTCAGGGGTTTGCCCGTTTTGACCCTCTGCCAACCGGTTGAATTGAGCCTGTTGTGTCCAGCTGATGCTACATATGTGTCAGTCTGAACAGCTTTTTGTCTCTTACGGTGGCCCTTATTGAGGCTGTGCCCTTTCCAAACAGCATTTGTCTCACTGGGTGATTGACTCCATTATCCATGCCTACAAGTGTAATGATTGCCTGTTACCAGTGGGACCACCATCAGGAGAGTCTCCTCTTGGTGGGATGCTCTTAGGAGAGTGCCTCTGGGGGAAATCTGTGCCACTGCCTCTTGGGCTTCGCCTGGCACATTTTCTCTTTTTTACCACATCAGTGTCACCACTCCCCACCCACTGGACATGGTTCTCCTTCCAGATTCTTCTGCTTGAGGTGGATGTCTGGGTTTCATTGTGACGTTGTTGGTACGTGTCATCCAGTGCTTTCAGCACTGCCTTGGTCATTAAGGGATGAAGTATAACAAGGGTTACTACTGTAACCACAGTTCAATGAGTTCCGGATGACTGCCAGGACATTCGGGCACTTTGAAGCCTTGTTCTTTTGAAGGTTATCTGGGACTCATAGAACCGTGGTTACAGCCGTAACCCTTGTTCTATCTGTAACCAGGTGATCTACCTGCAAACAACTGACTGACACCCACCTGTATCAGTTAAACATTGGTCACTTTAATTAAACATCTCAGTCAGTCATTAGTCAGTGACTCTCTCCCTCTCGTCCAATGACATGCAGCCATCAGGAAGTATGGGCGGGACTTCCAGGCCATATCAGATGTGATTGGTAACAAGTCAGTGGTTCAGGTGAAGAACTTCCTGGTGAACTACAGACGGAGGTTTAACCTGGACGAAGTGCTTCAGGAGTGGGAGGCCGAACATGGGATGGAGGGGGGAGACAGAGGAGAGGAGGACAGGCTGGAGGACAAGATGGAGGAGTCTCCTGCTGAGGAGGAGGTCACTTCCAGGGAGATAAAGGAGGTGAGTAGTTTTCATATCTCCTATAGATCTAACAGAATTAGATGATGAAAGCATGCAATAACTGTATCTTTAACTCAACTTTAACTGTGCAACACCTGTGAAATAGCTGTGAATCTTCATTGTAACACAATATTGTTATCTTAGCTGTTTATAGCTTATAGCCATACTTCCTGTGACGCTGCACAATGTTTCGCGACCAAGTCAGTCTGGCCAAGTTGCCGATCTCTTCAGTTTCAAATCTCCCCAGGAATGGGGGCCAATAAAAAATCTAGCATTTCCAACGGCTCGATTGAGGCGTTTAAAGGCAATGACGCACTAGTTCTTTGGATTAAGCAGTTTTTCGTCGCTACACATACGTCAGAGTAAAGAGTGGTCTGATTAGTTGAAGCTTTGTCCAGTAGCACACAGAGGCATTTGATAGACGAGTGTTAAGCCCGCCCTCTGAGAACTCGGTTTACAAGTTTGGCCAGACTATGTTTGCAGAGCAAGTAGACGCAATAGCCAGGCTACATCCTACTGTGTTTCTACTATAATTCTACTGTGTTTCTACTCTCTGCAGGACTCGTCCTCTCCGATCGACTCCCAGAAGCCTCTGGCCTCTTGACTTTCTTGACTCCGCCCCTCTGTTTTTTGATGATTTTATTTCATTTGATTTCATTTTTAGTGTGTTGGACTCTGATTGGTATGGTGTCATCACTGCTCTCTGGATCAATCACAAACCAGACTTGACCTGTCAATAACAGAGGGTGGGACCTGCTTTTCTCTTTTTTTTCAGATTTCTATAGTAATGATATTTGGTGGGGTGCAGGGGGTAGCCATGTTTAATGATGTAGGGGATATGACAATAAAACCAAAGTTCATCAATAAATCAATGTGATTCTTCTTTCTCTGTTTCTTTTCTTTTGCAACACCTGCTTTAATGTTCCTAATTTACATATAATTTTATATATATATATATATATATATATATATATATACCTACATACATACAGTTAGCAGCTTTTCAAATTAAATGAAAATGCCCATGTTTGGAGATAGTTAAACATTGTTTCTATAAATATATGTATGTATAAATAAAGTGTTTATATAAATACAGTATGTAATAGGGCTTTTGATGTCAACGTGGCTAATCTGCAGTTACAATGGTAACTGCTGCCCAAAATGCCTTATAATATATACAATGCATTGTAATATATATAGCTATATGAATAAAATGTGTATATTATTAAGATATATAGATATATAAATAAAATGTGTCTAATATAAATTTATATATAATGTCTATTATAAATGTATTTGAATGTATGATTTATCACTTTGATGCCTTATTTGTCTTGGAGCTGCTTTTATCTATATTTTTACATTTTATTGCTTGTTATTCATTGTGGCTAGCAAAGGAAGTATTTCATTTTACAGGGAAACACGTTTCTTTCTTGTTCACATGATAATAAACACCTTGATTGAATATCTATAGATGTATGTGTGTGTGTGTATATATATATATATATATATATATATATATTTTTTTTTTTTTTGATGTGCGAACAGCCACAGACAGCAGGAACAGCGCCCCCAGTGGTCAGCTCTGTCTCCGGGCAGCTGGGGGATTTCCTGGGCGGAAGCAGCGGAGGGGGTTTCCAGTGTGATCAGCCCAGTTCTCCCCGCTGGATCTCTGGACTGGATCATAGTGACTTCTCTCTCACACACACAGAACCGACAGAACCCAGAGAGTTGGTAGAACCCTGAACCTGAACCCGGACCATGAGGACTCCGCCTGAGGCGTGGAGGCTCCGCGGCAGCAGCAGGTTGACGGTTTGAATCCCGGAGAGTCCGCCGAGCCGAGGAGCTGCTGAGCTGAGCTGAGCTGTGGCCTGCGGAGGAGATTCATGTAAGTCTGAGAGACATCAGAACCTCAGCAGAACCTCAGCAGAACCCCGACAGCAGCTGGTAGAGGCGGACAACATGTTAGCTGTGAGTGTTAGCTAAACACAACAGAGGCTACAGCTAGCTGTGTGCGCGTGTGCGCGTGCGCGCCCTTATTGAAATGGTCTTTATTGAACAGAAACAAGAAGCTAACAGCCTGCTAGCATTAGCTGTTTACATCCAGGATGAGAACTGATCGATCATCAATACGTGATCAATAAACCGGCAGAGACAGACCTTAATAATGAGATTAGATTTAAAATGGAATTATTAGTAAACAGACATTACTCTTATTGATTATTAATCTGCCTTTTACTGCTACTACTACTTGTAATTTATTTTATTATGAATGAAAGCATCTATCTTTTCAAACCTCTGCAATGATTTAATTTTTACATCTTTATTAAGTATTTAAGACATGTTTACAAACAATATTACAGGAAATAATTTATCTCAAGTAAAAGAACTGAAGTTTTGTCACCTTAAAGTACCTAAATTTAAACCTCCTGTCAGTGGAATTGTTACTATATTTATATATGTATATATATATGCGTATATATATACATATATATACAGTGATGGCGTGCTTTACACCACTGCATCCGACGCTTTGCATTGCACTTGGTGATGTATGGTTCTTGGATGCAGCTGCTCGGCCATGGAAACCCATTCCATGAAGCTCTCTGTGCACTGTTCTTGAGCTAATCTGAAGGCCACATGAAGTTTGGAGGTCTGTAGTGATTGACTCTGCAGAAAGTTGGTGACCTCTTCACACTATGCTCCTCAGCATCCACTGACCCCGCTCCATCAGTTTACATGGTCTATCACTTCATGGCTGAGTTGCTGTCGTTCCCAAACACTTCCACGTTCTTATAATCCAGCTGACAGTTGACTGTGGAATATTTAGGAGTGAGGAAATTTCACGACTGGATTAGTTGCACAGGTGGCATCCTATCACAGTTCCACGCTGGAATTCACTGAGCTCCTGAGAGCGACCCATTCTTTCACAAATGTTTGTAAAAGCAGTCTGCATGACTAGCTGCTTGATTTTATACACCTGTGGACATGGAAGTGATTGGAACACCTGATTCTGATTATTTGGATGGGTGAGCGACATCTTATTGAACCCTATGGATTAGGAATGGGATGTCAGTTAAGTTCATATGTGAGTCAAGGCAGGTGAGCAAATACTTTTGGCAATATAGTGTATATATGCTTCTTTGCCCACTCTAGGGGGCCCCTCAGTTTGGGGACCACCACTCTCGAGGGTCCTCAGGTCCCCCCTAGAGGGTTGGTCCGGACTGGTTCAGTGATTATTGAAATGAACTTTTTGCACATATTGACCCTGTAACTAACAAAGCTTCTAAGTTACGGCCTATAAAAATAATATTGAACATTAAATAATTGAAAAATAAAGTTGCATTCGTTTATTATGGTTCAATTTGCAGCTTTTTTTCCACAGGCCACCAACAACCAAAAAGTAATTTGAAATAATATATATAATTTTTATATATATATATATATATCTACACACATATATATACATATATGTGTGTATATATATACACATATATGTATATATATGTGTATATATATATACATATGTAATATATGTATAAGTACATATATGTACATGTTATATATACATACATATACACATACATATAGATATTGGGGCTGTTGAAGTTAACATGGATTAGTTTTTTATTTAACTTTTTATTTCAACGTGGAAAAGTTATTCTGGATTTACAATCAGCCTAGAACATAACTTTTTTGGGGGGGAATCGATATTAGGAAATTAAAAATCGATATTATGTCATAAGAAAAATATTGCAATGTATTGCCATATTGATATTTTTCCCACCCCTACTTGTAACAGGGCTTGTTGTTCCTGGTCTTTCCAGATCCCACTCCATCACAGCCTCTTTAAGTGCTTCTGCTGGTTTTCACGTGAGCACCGCTCATAAAGAGGTCCAGTTTGCAGAACATGGCATTCCATGTCCCCCTCATGAGGGATGTGGTGGGCGGTCACTGTAGGTAGCCTTCAGCAGCACTGAATGTCCATCCATCAGTCCTCAGTGCTGCAGCAGATGCTTTGGACAAGTCACGTACAACAGCAGATCTGGTTTTGTCATAAAGGGCTGGTAAAACCTGAGTGAAATGAGGACGTAAAGGGATCGAGCTCCTTCAACATGTGTTTAAATCCTCGGTTGTCAATGGTCCATTGTGGCTGCAGTGTAAACCCCCTGGTCATTGATTCGGCCTGGTCTGGCTTCTAAACATAATGCTGCTTAAAAGTCAATCAGAGCTGGGTTTTTTTTCCTCTTTGCACTGTTGATATCCATTCCTGTGTGATGCTGTTTCAAATGAATAATCATATTTGATGTGTTGCTGAATTTATATTTGAGAACTACTGTACATATAGAGCTGTGCGATATGGACAAAATTGTATATAGCCAATTTTATATCCTGATAACAATAAATAAATAAATAAATATATATGGGGCGGCACGGTGGTGTAGTGGTTAGCACTGTCGTCTCACTGCAAGAAGGTACTGGGTTCGATTCCCAGCCCGGGGCCTTTCTGTGTGGAGTTTGCATGTTCTCCTCATGTCTGTGTGGGTTCTCTCTGGTACTCCAGCTTCCTCCCACCATCCAAAAACATGCATGGGGATTAGGTTAACTGGTTAATTTAAATTGACCGTAGGTGTGAATGTGAGTGTGAGTGGTTGTCTGTCTCTATGTGTCCTGTGATGAACTGGACACTTGTCCAGGGTGTACCCTGCTTCCGCCCTAAGTCAGCTGGGATAGGCTCCAGCCCCCCTGACCCTATGTGGATAAGCGGTAGATAATGGATGGATGGACACGTAACGCGACATTCTCCATGCTGCTTTACCTCTTTCTACTCCTGAGCTACAACTGCTGCAAACCAATCCTTGCAGGTGACGTTAACATGCTTCCACAAAGCAGTAGCGTTGCTGCAGTTATATTAGCCTTCATAGGCTAATAGGCGGCAAACAACGTTTGCCCTCTCGGCATCTCTTTCACCAGAAAGCTAAAGTGATCCCAAACAGACCTTAAAGGGATAGTTCACAATTTTGGACATACAGTCATGGAAAAAATTATTAGACCACCCTTGTTTTCTTCAATTTCTTGTTCATTCTAATATCTGGTACCACTAAACGTATAATACAATGAACACAACAAAAAATGCAGCTGGTCACATAATACTTTATGTCCTATTTGACATTCTTAAGCTTAATTGATTCCCAGGGTATATAAGAGGCCATTTCATGTCACAAGCAGCACTGCACATGCAAAGGCCTAGAGTGGTTTCCTGCTTACATTCAAGCCGTAGCACAACTCAGAAGTTGTCAGCTCTCACATAATGCCTAAAACAAAAGAATTATGTGAAGCAACAAAGGCAGCCATCTTGGCACTGCTGGAAATTGGCATGAGTGAGAGACAGGTAGCGAAAAAAACTGAAGATCTCCAAGACAGCCGTTCATTCCAACAAAAAAAAAACAAGCATGGCACTACCAAATTGCTACCTGGCCGTGGCAGGAAACGTCTTTCTACCCCACGAGATGACCGTGCACTCATCCGTTCCTGTGTCAGGAATCGTCGTCAGACCTCCAGGGACCTTAAAAATGAGTGGGCACTGTCGAGAAATGTGACTTGCTCGGCAAGGACAGTTGCCGACTTGTTGAAGCTGGTTTGAAGTCACACAGAGCACGCAAGAAGCCCTTCATCAATGAAAGGCAGAGGAAGGCCCGGTTACTCTTTGCTCGAGACCACAAGGATTGGACTGTTGATGATTGGGCTAAGGTTCTCTTCAGTGATGAATCAATTTTGAATTGATGCCCACTCCAGCCAACTTACTGGTTAGGAGGAAGCCTGGAGAAGCTTACAACCCAGACTGTCTTGCCCCTACAGTAAAACATGGGGTGGATCAGTCATGATCTGGGGTTGTTTCAGTCTGAGTGGAACAGGGCAAATGCAATTGTGTGAAGGCCGAATGAACCAGGTCAAGTACAGGACTACCCTTGAAAACAGTCTTCTTCCATCAGCTGGAAAACTCTTTCCTGCCTCGAATGACTGGATTTTCCAACAAGACAATGCCCCTTGCCACACGGCAAGGTCAGTTAAAGCCTGGATGGAGAACCACAACATTCGCACCATGCCTTGGCCTGCTCAATCACCAGATCTTAATCCAATTGAAAACCTGTGGAAAATCATCAAACTCAAAATGGAGAACCACAAGCCCAAAAACAAAGAAAATTTGTTTGAATTTGTCCAACAGGAATGGGCTGCTGTGACAGCAGAACAATGTCAGAAGCTGGTGGAGAGCATGCCAAGACGCATGGCTGCAGTCATCAAAAACAATGGTTATGCAATCAAGTATTAACTCTTGTGTGTATCATGTGTTTAAAGCAAACAGAAAAGAAAACATGGAATGCTTAAAAGTAGTGTTTTTGGCGGTACAATGCCATAGCTATTGATGTAAGAATTTAAGTCATTTTGGTTATTATCAAGAAAACCATGGGAAATGAATAATCCTTAGTTCTTAAATTAAACTCTCATGAGCTATTTTTGTTGTTATCATTATAATTGTCCAAACAAATGTACCTTTAGTTGAGCCAGGCATTAAAACTAACAAGAAATTGAAGAAAACAAGGGTGGTCTAATAATTTTTTCCATGACTGTAGGGCCTCATTTCCAGGTAAGCCGGAGTGTTGGAGACATGTGGAGACAGATTTTAAAAAAAAATCATTCAGTCCTTCTAGTTGCAAAGTTCACTTTAATGATGGTGGAGGGTCATCTGTCTCTCTATGGAGAGGGATGAATTTTTTATTACCGCAGTGAAGACGAACCCAATCAGTGTGGTATGGTGGTTTACCGCAGTACTAGGGCTGTACGATTTATCGTTTTCTGATAGAAATTACGATTTCAGACAATGTGATCATGTGATTGTCTGAGCTGACCCAGGATTTGTTGTGTCTATTTTACTCATACATGCTGTCTACCTACTGTCCTGCTGACCAATCAGAAGAGGCCTGCTCCTAGTCGACAGGTCACACTAAGCAATCAGTGTTGAGCTGCTTCTCCTGCTTTGTAATGTTGACGTGTTTAGAGATGACCTCAGCTGAACCAGAAGGAGTTAGAGGATTTAATCTCCAAGACCAACAGCACAGAGTCATCTGGGAGTTTTTAGTTTGAGGCTGCAGATGAGCAGCAGAAACAGGTTCTGAGTGAAAAACCTGTCGAGCTAAAGTTAAACATCCAGCGGAAACACAAGCAACTTTTACTGGCACTTGAAAAATCACCACAGGAATTTGCATGAGGAAAAAGTCTGGTAAAATTCTGTAAATGATCCTCAGGTCCATCGTAGCAAAGAGACAATTACAGCATCTTCCTCCAGTGTAACTGAGTGTGATATGGAGACAATCATCACCAGTAAAACAGAGGATTAATGTCACTGCAGCAGCATCAGGAGTCTGGTGTTTGGGTGATTCACTCATGGTGTGTTCAGGTTGTAAACGAATGTTGGCATTTCCAAGCTCTAAGTCAGAATTCAAATCAGAACTTCCCATGAAGTCGGATCTCCACCTCAGAAAGTCAGATTAATTTCATCAGCCTGACACAGAATTCATGCTATCTGCTACTGACGTAAACAATAGCTACATCTGCTGAATGTAGCTAATAAAGTAACTTGTAATCTAACTCAGTTACTTTTAAAATCAAGTAATCAGTAAAGTAACTAAAGATTGCTTTTTCGAGGTAACTACGGCAACACTGTCAAGGACACATTTGGAAACAGTTCTTACCTTCAGTTCATCCTCATATCAGAGTAACAGCTTTTAATGTTTTCATGATATGAGTCATTCATGATATGTCTTTCCCTGTCATGTTTCTAAATGGTACTGGACACATTGTGAATATAACACTAAGCTTGATTTGAAGAAAATCAATCCATCTTCTTCTGCTTATTTGGGCAGCAGCTTAAGCAGGGAAGCTCAGACCTCCCTCACCTCAGCCACTTCGTCCAGCTCTTCCAGGGGGATCCTGATGCATTCCCAGGTCAACCTGGAGAAACAGTCTCTCCAGCATGTCCTGGGTTGTCCCCGCGGTCTCCTGCCGGTGGGACGTTGCCCAGTACACCTCACCAGCGAGGCGTCCAGGAGGCATCCTGACCAGATGCTTCAGCCACCTCATCTGGCTCCTCTGGATGTGGAGAAGCAGTGGCTCTACTCTGAGCCCCTCCTGGATGACCGAGCTTCTCACCCTATCTCTAAGGGAGAGCCCGGACACCCTTCATGAATCGAATTAAAATTACAATTAGATCCTAAAATCGCTCAGCCCACCGTGGTACCCAGCTACCCTGAGCTCAACATGCAGTGATGTGTTATTGTCCAACCATAATAACTGCTGAAGCACCTGATGCTGGGCAACAGGTAGAGGACTGCAGTCTTTTTGGGGACAGGGACTATGGGGGTCTTCTTCAACCATGGGAGAGGAGGTGATTAGGCCAAAAATAAATAACAAACCAGAATTTAGCAGAAGCTGAAAAAAAAGAGTCAACTATCAGCCACTTACAACTTAGTATTGAGCTCCACCACCAGACTCACCTGAACGGCTATCATCAGGGTTGGAGGGACAAGGACTAACTAGACCTGTCGGTCTGGAGGATTCTGGTCCCATATTATACACTTTTTCTGCAATTTTATATTGGTCTCAGATGTCCAACAATATTGTATTCAAAGTGTATTACCCCAAACTCAGCCCTGGTCCTGAATTCCAGTTAAAAATCACTGTATTGAGCTCTGCTGAGAACAGGCTGTTTCTGTGTCTGTACCTTTAAATGTTCCTGAGCTGGGTCTGACCACGCCCTCTCTCTGGAGAGAGGAAGTGTTTCTCTCTCTCCCCTTACCGTGCACGAATGTTTACTTCTAGATGCGTACTGGCACTGGCTAAAGAGGCTACCGTTACTCTGCAGTGCACGGACAGTACCGTTAACAGTAGTCAGAGTCACCTAAATTACAAATAAGTGTATAACACTAGCTTCAAATGAGCCTTGTGCTCACAGAGCTTATGTTGAATGTCTCCTGATATTAATTACTCAAGGACCACCAGAACTTCCCAAAGTTCTGCATGTGTGCACCCATCATTTCACAGAGGACTGCTTTGTAAACATGGGCCCTACATATTAGGCTTGGCTACACAGCTGAAGTTGAAGCATGGATCGGTACCAACCGTCCGGGTACAGCAATAGCTGCAGTTCTAACCGAGCTCCGAGCTAACCAGAGGTCCGGTTAGCTCGGAGCTCGGTTAGCACTGCAGCAAAGGCCGTGTCCTCCTCCTCCTGGAGGGAGCGGCATCCCCACTATTGACGTCAAAAGTGGAGAAATGTTCAACTGCCCCCCCCCCCACCCCCCTATACTGTTTTAACATGTCCAGGAATGAGATTTAAATCATTCCCAGTGAGTGTTTCAGGTCTTTTATTTTGAAGTTGTGTATTAATGATGCGGTGAAAAAGTCCCTAGCATGCCCACAGCTGAGCCCTGACAGGAAGTGATGTGTTTCTGTGCAGCTGACTGTGGTCAGCATAAAGGTCAAAAAGTCAACTTCTATCTCAGTTACAGTGTGATGCTTTTTATTGATACTGCTGATAATCGATCGGTAAACATTATAAATCTAGATGGATCTATCAAAGGTTTATCTCATAATGTCTCTGCAGCTCTGACAATTCAGTCTACCTGTAGCTTGTTAGCTGTTAGCTCACATTCTGACATTGGACTGTTGTAACTCGTGCACTCAGAGCAGATATCCACAGAGCTTCTATAGGCCACGCCTCTGCTGGTCTCCACTGAGCATGTGCAGACGTCAACATTAACCCCACGCCTCCTCACCCCCCAGGTCATGTCAGCGGGGAGGAGTGCTGATGGGAGGGAGGTACAGATTCCCCTCCAGCAGGTGGCGCCCTCCCTGACCACGTCACTCTCCATGGCACTGCCACCTCACCGTCAAGCCAATGCTTGGCCTCCCAGTGACTCCAGTGCTTCAGGTGTGTCTCTGTGCTCAGGTGTGTCTCTGTGCTCAGGTGTGTCTCTGTGCTCAGGTGTGTCTCTGTACTCAGGTGTCCCTGCAGGTTTCCTGCCTCTTCACGGAGGATTCAGAGATCATTTTGTAGAAACTCCAGAAGCCAAATACTGCTGCGAGGCCTGCAGACTGGTCCTGTGTCAGCCCCGCCAGACTGAGTGTGGACACCGCTTCTGTCAGAGCTGCATCAATGACGTCCTCAGGTGAGAGACGAGTCGAGACAAGTAGTGGACAGGAACCACAAGACAAAATGTGTGAAAAAACTTTTGTTGGTTCGTCATTAGTTAAAAGATTAATTCAAATCAAAAGCTTTATTTTCATTGTATGGCAGTGAATACAACAAAATTTACTGCATGAGTTTATACACTTGAAAGTATGATGTCAGGTGGAGGTTGTCTTCACGGTGCAACCAGCAGGTAGCCGTCTTGTTTTTCTTCAGGTGAGTCAGTAACATTTTGTCTTCTGTCCTCCTGCAGTCACCCAAACCCAGTATGTCCAGCTGACATGGAGCCTCTGTTCAAAGACAAGGTGGGCAGTGTTATGGATTTTTTCTAAATTTAGGAGTTCCTAGGGTTAGCTAGTGTCCTTTTTTTACAGCAGTAAATCCTTAAACTGTCCCTCCAGAATGCAGGGTTGAAGCACAGTGTCTCAAGGAAAACAGATGGCTAGTTATCTCTGAGTTGACTAGGTAACCAAGGTCAGAGGAGTCTGTCAGCGTTGGCCCTTTGATAAGGCCAATGGCTGAGCGTCAGCAAGACAACAGGTGCCACTCTTAGTTCAGAACTTAGAATGAGCATGCCCTGACTGTAACGCTACTCAAGAGTAATGTAAGGTAATATACTTGTACTTAACTGGGTGTTAGTTTATAAGGCTGAGCACCATAGGGAAAGGCAGGAATATGTGGCGGACTCTGGCAGCTGTACGGTTGTCCACGACAAAGTTCATATTCCTCCTGATATATCAGAATCTTCAATAAATGTTACTTCTTCAATCAACCGCGGGAGGCTCCTGGGTGCATCTATTCTTTCCTCATTGACTATCCAGTATTTTCCACGACAAGCAGGAAGTGACATCACAGCAGAGCTCAAGCTCTCATTGATATTCATTTGTCAGTTATTGAAGTTTTTCCGTTTCAGATCTTCAGAGATGTTTGCTGCCATCGGGAGATCATGGCGCTGAAGGTTTTCTGTCGCAGTGAAGCTAATGGCTGTCAGGAGCAGATGAGTCTGCAGCAGATACCTGTGAGGAAAATCCTGCCCTCTGATTGGCTTGAGGGTGTGCTGTATAGTCTTGTATGTGAAATGATAGAGGACTCCTAGGTGTCCAGGTTTTCTCCGATCAGGTCTTTCTGTCTGTCTCTTGTCCGTAGGACCACCTGAATGTGTGTCCCTTCTTTGAGGTTCCCTGTCCTTTGGGTAAATGTAAAGAACGAATGATGAGGAAAGAGATTCCAGACCACCTGAGTTGGAAATGTAAACACAGAGAGACCAGCTGCGAGTTCTGCATGACTAAGATGCCGCTGACCGACCTACAGGTATCCTGTAACACCACTGCTGACCAGCCTGCAGGTAGACTAGCTCCAGCGGTCTAGACTAGCTCTAGAGGTCTAGACTAGCTCCAGCGGTCTAGACTAGCTCCAGAGGTCTAGACTTGCTCTAGAGATCTAGACTAGCTCCAGAGGTCTAGACTTGCTCTAGAGATCTAGACTAGCTCCAGAGGTCTAGACTAGCTCTAGAGATCTAGACTAGCTCCAGAGGTCTAGACTTGCTCTAGAGATCTAGACTAGCTCCAGAGGTCTAGACTAGCTCTAGAGATCTGGACTAGTTCCAGAGGTCTAGACTAGCTCTAGAAGTCTAGACTTGCTATAGAGGTCTAGACTTGCTCCAGAAGATGATGATGGACTTTCTAAAATGTCTCTTTTCAGAAACACAAAGAGACAGTGTGTCCAGCTTTCCCAGTATCCTGTCCAAACCATTGCTCCTTCTCTTCTCTTCCCCGGAGTGAGGTACTGATTCTTCTAGAGGACTGCTTTAGTGGAGTTTCACCTGTTTATTGATCAACTGATCAATTGGTTTTGTGTTCCAGCTATCCAGTCATCAACAGGACTGTCCTAAAGCTCAGGTGAGCTGTCAGTTCCACCGCTATGGCTGCACCTTTAAGGTAAGTCCTCTCTCTCGTCCTCGACTTCTTCTTATGAGTGTCAATTAACAGTTTATATACTATCCTATATCATACTGTACTGCATTATAGTATAATATTATTAATATAATATACTGTATTCTAATATAATTCAATATAGTATATTATGATACAATATAATATACTATATTCTAATATAATATAATATGTAATAAAACATACTAATGCATACACTTTGTGTTTCAGGGTTTGAATCAGGACATGAGGCAACATGAGTCCACGTTTGCAGCTGAACACCTGAGAATGATGGCCAGCAGAAACTCCACATTGGAGAACAAGGTAGCCATAACAACCACACTGTGGCAGCCACAGCAAATGGTTTAGTGAAACAGTGTTTACCTGACTGATCTGTGAGTGTGTTTCCAGGTGGAGGATATTAAAGGCGAGTTGTTGGAAAGATACAAGGTGCTTCCTGCTCTGAGCAGCCGATTGTCTGAACTGGAGAACCAGAGCGATGAGCTGAGAGAGAGAAACCGGCAGATGGAGCAGAAACTGGCCACCATGCAGGTATGACTCCTGCTGAGCGAAGGCAGGATATTTCTATTCATCACGCAGAGGCTGGCCTGGACAGAATAATACTTTATTTAAGCGTTTATTTCTCAATTTATATTTTTAAAAGAAATAAAGTTCTGCTTGGGGGGGGGTAATCTCACTGTTGTTGTCCACGTGAGGTTCGATGATCGACTTTGTGGTCGTGTCACCGGACTTGCGGCAGTGTTTTGTGTCTCTCGGGTGAAGAAATGAGTTGTCAACCGATCACCACCTGGTGGTGTGTTGGCTCCAATGGTGGGGGAAGATGCCAATCTGACCTGGCAGACCCAAACGTGTTGTTAGGGTTTGCTGGGAATGTCTGGCAGAGTCCCCTGACAGAAGGAGTTTCAACTCCCACCTCCGGCAGGTGGAGGACATTGAGTCCAAATGGGCCATGTTCCGTACCTTCATTGTTGAAGCAGCCGACCGGAGCTGTGGCGGCAATTCCCAAACCCGTTGGTGGTCACAGGCGGTGAGGGATTAAGAAGAAGAAGAATTCCTTTATTAGTCCCTCGGTGAGGGAAATTTCAATTTACACTCTGTTAGTATTTTTTATTTTCAGTTGCACCTTACACACAAGTTATGAAACGCACATGCACTAGAGGAAAGATGTCAGAGTGAGGGGGCTGCCCCATATCCAGGCGCCCCAAGCAGTTGGGGGTTAGGTGCCTTGCTCAAGGGCAGTGCCGACAGTGCCGAGGAGGAGGAACGGGCACCTCTCCAGCTACCAGTCCACTCTCCACACATGGTCCGACCTCAATTTACCAGTCGATCTATGTTCCTACCCTCACCTATGGTCATGAGCTGTGGGTCGTGACCGAAAGAACAAGATCACGGATGCAAGCGGCCGAAATGAGCTTCCTCCACAGGGTGTTTGGACTCTCCCTTAGAGAGGGTGAAATGGTCGGTCATCCCGGAGGGGCTCAGAGTAGAGCCGCTGCTCCTCCACCTCCAGAGGAGCCAGATGAGGTGGCTGAAGCATCTGGTCAGGATGCCTCCTGGACGCCTCCCTGGTGAGGTGTACGGGCACGTCCCACCGACAGGAGACCCCCGGGGAGGACCCAGGACACGCTGGAAAGACTATGTCTCCTGGTTGGCCTGGGAACGCCTTGGGATCCCTCCAGAAGAGCTGGACGAAGTGGCCGGGGAGAGGGAAGTCTGGGCTTCCCTAAGCTGCTGCCCCCGCGACCTAACTCCGGATGAGCGGAAGAAAATGGATGGATGGAGTAAATAAAGTTATCAAATCAATGTGATAAAGTAAAAGTTGAATATTTAACATAAAATGCTGGACGTCCATAGTAGAGCAGGTTAGCTCTTTTTTTTTTTCAACTATGGTGTAGACTGGTTAGGTATGGATGATCTCAGTGTTGAATTATATATTTTTCTTGATGCAATATTCGAAGTAGGAACTTAAGAATTTCTATTGAGCTTCATTCTATCACACGTCTCACGAGGTGAGGCCATATCTAAGGTTTATCACAGGGAAGACATTCACAGAAAGTGAAATTAGTCAAGATCAAAACTTAATAAGCCACACAGATAACACCTTAAAATGACACTTCATTTACAGCTTCAGTTGCATCATGAGATAAGATAATCTTTCATTAGCGACATGATGAATGACAATCATGTCTGATTGATGACTGCTAAAATACAGATCAGTCCAAGACAAAACTTCTGGTTCACTTGGCCGTTTCTTCAGATGAAGAGTGAAGGTGTGCAGTGATACAGTGCTGTACTGTAGTAATATAAGGACTACTGTCACTCAATCATAGACAGTGTGACCCTAAACCTGGTCTGGCAGATGTTGCTGGACAGGATTTTATGTTGTTAATGTGGAACAGGAAACAGAGCTTAAAGGAGGGGCTGGGATTTGACACACCTGGAACCAGACCCTGAGACCTTCTCATAACCTGGGCAGCTAACTATCTTTCTTCTCCCATAGAAACTAATGAGCTCCCACTCAGAGAAGCTTCTGGAGGTGGAGCTGGAGCTTCGTTCTCTTCGTGCCCTCAGAGATGAGGTGGAGAACCTGAGAGGAGCGCTGGAAAATGTCCGGACCAGACTGAACACGCTAGAACAAGGGGGACGCAGCGGGACCGGGTCCACAACACACACTCTGGGTCAGAACACATACTGGGGAGGGAGAGGTCTGAGGACTAGTTTCAGAGGTGTGGGGACTAGTAGTAGAGGTCTGGGGACTAGTTTCAGAGGTGTGGGGACTAGTAATAGAGGTCTGGGGATTAGTATCAGAGATGTTGGGACTACTTTCAGAGGTGTGGGGACTAGTTTCAGAGGTGTGGGGACTAGTAGTAGAGGTCTGGGGACTAGTTTCAGAGATGTGGGGACTAGTTTCAGAGGTGTGGGGACTAGTAATAGAGGTCTGGGGATTAGTATCAGAGATGTTGGGACTACTTTCAGAGGTGTGGGGACTAGTAATAGAGGTCTGGGGATTAGTATCAGAGATGTTGGGACTACTTTCAGAGGTGTGGGGACTACTTTCAGAGGTGTGGGGACTAGTTTCAGAGGTGTGGGGACTAGTAGTAGAGGTCTGGGGACTAGTTTCAGAGATGTGGGGACTAGTTTCAGAGGTGTGGGGACTAATAATAGAGGTCTGGAGATTAGTATCAGAGATGTTGGGACTACTTTCAGAGGTGTGGGGACTAGTAATAGAGGTCTGGGGATTAGTATCAGAGATGTTGGGACTACTTTCAGAGGTGTGGGGACTAGTTTCAGAGGTGTGGGGACTAGTTTCAGAGGTGTGGGGACTAGTAGTAGAGGTCTGGGGAGTAGTTTCAGAGGTGTGGGGACTAGTAGTAGAGGTCTGAGGACTAGTTTCAGAGGTGTGGGGACTAGTAGTAGAGGTCTGAGGACTAGTTTCAGAGGTGTGGGGACTAGTAGTAGAGGTCTGGGGACTAGTTTCAGAGATGTGGGGACTAGTTTCAGAGGTGTGGGGACTAGTAATAGAGGTCTGGGGACTAGTATCGGAGATGTTGGGACTAGTTTCAGAGGTGTGGGGACTAGTTTCAGAGGTGTTGGGACTGGTATCAGAGGTGTGGGGACTAGTTTCAGAGGTGTTGGGACTAGTTTCAGAGGTGTGGGGACAAGTTTCAGAGGTATGGGGACTAGTAGTAGAGGTCTGAGGACTAGTTTCAGAGGTGTGGGGACTAGTAGTAGAGGTCTGGGGACTAGTTTCAGAGGTGTGGGGACTAGTAGTAGAGGTCTGGGGACTAGTTTCAGAGGTGTGGGGAGTAGTAATAGAGGTCTGGGGACTAGTATCAGGGATGTTGGGACTACTTTCAGAGGTGTGGGGACTAGTATCAGAGATGTTGGGACTAGTATCAGAGGTGTGGGGACTAGTTTCAGAGGTGTGGGGACTAGTAGTAGAGGTCTGGGGACTAGTTTCAGAGGTGTGGGGACTAGTAGTAGAGGTCTGGGGACTAGTTTCAGAGGTGTGGGGACTAGTAGTAGAGGTCTGGGGACTAGTTTCAGAGGTGTGGGGACTAGTAGTAGAGGTCTGGGGACTAGTTTCAGAGATGTGGGGACTAGTTTCAGAGGTGTGGGGACTAGTAATAGAGGTCTGGGGACTAGTATCAGAGATGTTGGGACTACTTTCAGAGGTGTGGGGACTAGTTTCAGAGGTGTGGGGACTAGTTTCAGAGGTGTGGGGACTAGTAGTAGAGGTCTGGGGACTAGTTTCAGAGGTGTGGGGACTAGTTTCAGAGGTGTGGGGACTAGTTTCAGAGGTGTGGGGACTAGTAGTAGAGGTCTGGGGACTAGTTTCAGAGGTGTGGGGACTAGTAGTAGAGGTCTGAGGACTAGTTTCAGAGGTGTGGGGACTAGTAGTAGAGGTCTGAGGATTAGTATCAGAGGTGTGGGGACTAGTTTCAGAGGTGTGGGGACTAGTAGTAGAGGTCTGGGGACTAGTTTCAGAGGTGTGGGGACTAGTAGTAGAGGTCTGGGGACTAGTTTCAGAGGTGTGGGGACTAGTAGTAGAGGTCTGGGGACTAGTTTCAGAGGTGTGGGGACTAGTTTCAGAGGTGTTGGGACTGGTATCAGAGGTGTGGGGACTAGTTTCAGAGGTGTGGGGACTAGTTTCAGAGGTGTTGGGACTAGTAGTAGAGGTCTTCAGAGGTGTGGGGACTAGTTTCAGACCTGTGGGCACTAGTTTCAGACGTGTGTGGACTAGTTTCAGACATGTGTGGACTAGTTTCAGACGTGAGGGGACTAGTTTCAGACGTGAGGGGACTAGTTTCAGACCTGTGGGGACTAGTTTCAGACGTGTGGGGACTAGTTTCAGACATGAGGGGACTAGTTTCAGACGTGTGGGGACTAGTTTCAGACGTGAGGGGACTAGTTTCAGACCTGTGGGCACTAGTTTCAGACGTGTGGGGACTAGTTTCAGACGTGTGGGGACTAGTTTCAGAGGTCTAGAGACTCAGTCATCTGGGGATGTAATTTCTGGGGATGTAATTTTTGTTCAGTAAGTTGGGATCAATAAAGTAATTCTATATAATCATAGTTCATCAATAACACAATAATGAGAAATAACCTCTCTGCAGCATCCCTGGAAACTCAGCTGAATCGCCATGACGACATGTTAAGTGTCCACGAGATCCGACTGGCAGACATGGATTTGCGCTTCCAGGTGCTGGAGACAGCGAGTTACAACGGGACACTGATATGGAAGATTCGTGACTACAAGAGACGGAAACAGGAAGCGGTGGCAGCGAAGACGCTGTCACTCTACTCGCAGCCATTTTACACCGGATACTTTGGATACAAGATGTGTGCCCGTGTCTATCTTAATGGAGACGGCATGGGGAAGGGGACTCACCTGTCGCTGTTCTTTGTGGTGATGAGGGGCGAGTATGATCCCTTGCTGCCCTGGCCCTTCAAACAGAAGGTACTGACTGGTTACTGATGGATAAACGTGGTGTTCTGAGGTCAGTGCTGGCTGAATCATCTGTCCCTGTCTTTCCGTCAGGTGACTCTAATGCTGATGGACCAGGGTCCGTCCAGGAAACACTTGGGGGACGCCTTTAAACCTGATCCAAACAGCAGCAGCTTCAGACGTCCCGCAGCAGAAATGAATATTGCTTCTGGCTGTCCTCTGTTTGTGTCTCAGAGTGTCCTGGAGACCGGTAGCTACATCAAAGACGACACCATCTTCATCAAGGTGAGAATGCACAACAACTGGACAATAGAGTCTGAGGTTGAGGGACTATTTTCAGATGTCTGTGGACTAGTTATAGAGGTCTTGGACGGGTTTCAAAGGTCTGGGACTAGCTATAGACCAGTTAGATCTGCTTAGTTGTCAAACTAATCAATGTCTGTATTGACTGGTTTGACAGGTTACTGTGGATACCTCTGATCTTCCTGACCCATGACATTACAAACCCTCTGAACTCTGACCTCGGTGGTCTGAGATCAGCTCACCCTTCCACGCCAGGCGCTCAAAGGATGATGGGAAGAATCAGTCTCTCCACGAGCAATGGCAAAAGACCAGTTGGACAGGAAGCAGCCAATCAGTGTGAACTTTACAGAAACCAGAGGGTGGGTCTTCTTCTGATTGGCTGATGGACTGCAGACGTGTGTGTGTGTGTGAACGGATCAGCATTGCCATGACATCACCATGGTGATATCAGTCAGAGCCAACATGGCTGCTGCAGCGAGGACGTTGTTGCTGCTCATTACTGATGCCATGCATCAAGCTTTACTTCCTGTTTTTTACCTGTTTACCAAGACCTGCTGGGAAATCTACTGCAGCCACAGAGGAGCTCAGAAAACCAGTTTAGACCAGGACAGACCAGTTTAGACCAGGACAGACCACTACAGACCAGATCAGACCAGGACAGACTAGTACAAACCAGACCAGGGCAGGGCAGACCAGACCATTACAGACCAGGACTGTACATACCTGGACAGACCCGTACAGGCCAGGACAGAACAGACCAGGACAGAACCGTACAGTCCAGGACAGGACAGAACAGACCAGGACAGACCCATACAGGCCAGGACAGAACAGACCATGACAGACCAGGACAGATCCGTACAGGCCAGTACAGGTCACTACAGGAGAGACCAGGACAGACAAATACAGACAAGTACAGACCAGTACAGACCAGTCCAGACCTGTTAGACTTCCCAGTATGTCTGCTGGGTTCCTCTGTGCTCTGGGTTTCTCAGTGACTCTTGTGATTCATTTGCACAGTTTGAACGTTTTTTTGTTAAAGTGTGAAAATAAAACTAGAGAAAAAATACAGAGTCGGTTCATCAGCTGGAGTTCAGTTTCAGTTTTGAATGATTTTATGAAAGGAATGAAAACAGTAAACAACAATAAAAACTGAAGTCAGGCATCACATGGTGAAATGAAACCCTGGAAATTAAGAAGAAGAAAAAGAATTCCTTATATTGATCCCTCAGTGAGGGAAATCACATAACAAATTACACAATTAAGAATTTATTTAACGCTGCGGAAAGAAAATATATAACGGTTTACTTTTGTGTGGCCTTATCCTTTTTATTTTTTCTCTTTTTTCATTTATCTAATTTTCTTTTGTCTTCTTTCCTTTATTTTATTTATCTCCTATTTTTATTAATCTCCATTCTTTCCTTTCTTTCATTTGCTTTTCTCTTATTTCTCTCATTTTTTTTGCTTTTATTTCTTTTCTTTTATTTCTTTCCTTTTCTCCTCCATTCTTAAAGGAACACTAAACTCTGTCCAGCAGGTGGTGATAATGATCCCCTTACGTCAGATGCCATAAACAACGGCGAACAACGGGTGGAAGTAGCTGTTTTAACTGACTGCTGGGAGCATAATGAGCTTTGAGCGGGTTGGTGACACAAAAGCAGAGAGCTTAAAAGCCCAATTTACACTGCATGCATAACTGCAGTGTTCCCAGAGTGTATCACGTGTGGCTTCATGAGAGATACGCGCTGGTTCTATTTCCAAGCCGCGTCGCGGCCGAAATGCGACAATCTTCACTAACTAAATCAAGCAGACAGGAAGTCAGGCACTAGAATAAAAGAGTTTCCGGTGGATTTTCAATATAAAAAGTCTCGAGTGACCTCCAGCTACTTCATTTTAGCAGCAGAACCGGCGGAAGACCAAATAATGAATGAGGAAAGATTTATTATCAAACACAGCACAGAAACACAGCATTATTTATGATGTCCAACATGCCTTTTATAAAGACAGCAACAGAAAGAAGAATGCATGGAGAGAAATTGCAGAAGTGGTTGGAGTTGACGGTGAGTAAATTCTACTATAGTCTATGTGTGCAATTGAATGAGTTTTCAAAAACTTGCCAAAAACGGACAAAGGAAGAGATCAGCTGTGCATAGTAAACAGGAAGTTCACTACCTTATGTTGTGAATCTCGTGAGAGTGTGGCGCAGTCTCGTATGCAGCGCTACGCTGTAAAACGCTCCCGGTAAATTGATGTCGCAAGCAACATGTCCGTAATACGCGCGAAAAACACTTCGCTGCCTTTATACGTGTGGTGTAAATTGGGCTTTAGGGTTAGGTCAACTCCGATACTGTGATACAGTTTAAGTGTCTGCCCTCCCTCCTTGGTTATTCCCATCACCAAGTATAGACCTCAGCATTCAGCAGAGATTGAAGGAGAAAGTAGAACTATGCCAAGCATGGTGCATAGTCCAGAGTTATATAGAACAACACTTGTCAGAATCAGTATTGTTATTTACAGACGGCTCCAAGGATCCCAAGTCAGGGTGTGCAGGTACAGCACTGTGTATCCCAGGGAGTGAGATATACATGAAGAAAAGAGTATCTATTGGCCCTGCAGTGGATAGAGGAGAACAGGAAAAACAACACCGTCATTGCATCAGATAGTTATTCAGCCCTAGTAAGTATAGGATCTGGTAGATCAGCAAGAACAGACATCATAAACAAAATATTCCAAATAATGTACAGGATGACAGAAAAAAACTTAGTCACACAGTTTCTCTGGGTACCTGCTCATGTAGGTGTGGAGGGGAATGAGCAGGTAGACATCTTAGCAAAATAGGCACTTAGAAATAAAAGCAGAGAATTACAAGTACCATTAAGTAGGGCTGAAGCCAAATCCCTCATCAGGAAATACTCTGAAACAGTCTGGCAGGAGTACTGGGATGATCTAGCCTGCACCCACCCATACTTCCTGTGACGCTTCACAAAATTTCACGACTAAGTCAGTCTGGCCAAGCTGCCGATCTCTTCAATTTCAGATTCACCTAGAAATGAGGACCAGTAACATTTCAAACGGTTCGATTGATGCGTGTTTAAGGCAATGACACACTAGTTCTTTGAATTAAGCAGTTTTCGTCGCACACATGCATCAGAGGAAAGAGTGGTCTGATTGGTTGAAGCTTCGTCCAGTAGCACAGAGGCATTTGATAAACACTGGTTAAGCCCGCCCTCTTAGATCTCAGTTTACAAGGCAGCTTGGCCAAACTACGCTGGCAGAGCTTTGTAGTTGCGATAGCAAGGCTAGGGACAATCAGGACATTTGCACAATATACAAAAAGAGGTTGGAGCAGGGAGGAAGGCTGGCTGGAGAAGGAGAGAAGAAAGCATAATAACACGAATAAGAACAGAGCACACAGGTCTCAACAGCACACTACATAAAATAGACAAACACTCGACTGGGCAATGTTCTCTCTAGAAATCTGGAGAATCTAAGACATGTACTGCTTCACACCCGGCAGTCATTATGATAGTCAAAGGAATCACCTTTTTCAGTCATTAAGGTAAGCGAAGCATCAAGACTTACCCAGGTCTCTTGGGTAACTGCAACTAGTTCATATAATGAAATCCTTAAACGGACACTATGTACACTAAGAGGCATTAAAAACGCAACATTGTATTTTTTTCGATATTAATTTGAATTTTCATAATTTATTGGGCGACTTCACTTGGTATGATACTGAACATGAATGAACAAATGGACATGGATTACAAATGTCAGTATGTTGTGTGATCGTCGTGGCATACACATGATGAGCGCGTTGATTTCGCCCACTGGGATCGCTTCCCACTCTTCCAAGAGTGCAGCAACCGTCACCGGCAGTGGAATACGACGCCGTACACGGCGATCCAGATTGTCCCAAAGGTGTTCAATCGGATTCATATCCGGGGAATAAGGCGGCCAGTCCATAAGCTGCACATGATGTCTGTGCATAACGTGCCTGCAGGCGTGAGATAGTGCATCTGTGGACGCCAAAATGCCTGGCTACCCTCGCTTCGGTCATTCTGGATCTCAGCATACCGATGGCCTGCTCCCTCATGTTTGCTGCTAAGCGTGGCATGGTGACCGTCTGTGACAGCTTGCATTTTTCCTCCGGCTTTTTAAAGCCTTGACCAGTTGAGCTCAAATCACCAAAAGAACTCTTTGAAAGCTTCCAAACAATGTCCTAACGAATCTCACATGCAAAAACAGGGATTGGTACCGTCTGCCACGTTCATTTATTGTTTGAGCTGAAAAATGTGGCTCCATGGTTTCAAAAGCCACGAGTGGAAGTAAACAAAACATTCTTTTGTATACAAAGTAGTTGTATCCAATTTTATTTTACATTGACTTTGTTGTGTTTTTAATGCCTCTTAGTATACTTTTTTTCTCCCATCTAGTGGTTAAATTTGACTTTGCATGCATTGCAACATGGTTGGAACTACGGTAAGTGGAATGGGTCAACCCCCGGGAGACCACTATCACCGCAGATCCCCAGCCCCTGGCCGGGGCTCCAATCATTTTCCCCCCCGACCTCCACAGCCGTCCACTGGTCCGGAGGACTTCCCGGTGGGCCCCGGTCGGCCGTGGCCGGGCATGGGGGGCTCCCAGACAGCCACTCACCGCAGATCTCCGGCCCGGAGCTCCGCTCATTTTATGGTCCTTATACACTTTTTTGGCGATGAGGATTCGGAGCAGCATAAGTATGCTCTTGTATTATGACCAAAAGTGCAGTGCAGGTTTTAGTTTAGTGCCGGATAAGTAAAACCGGCATCTCCACCTTCTCTGTGAAAAGTGAATCGTAAAACGTGGAAATGCATGTTGTCCTATGGGTACTAGCAGGTAGTGCTTAATGTCCCTCTCAGCAGTTCGCAGTTTTTGATAGACCGGAAAGAAATGGAAGCCTCCGTATGACCCACTCTATGTTAAGACAGATATCTGATTCTTCACCCAGGAGGATAAGTCAGATTGTTGGCATAGGTTATTTTACACCAATGAGGATCCATTTATGAATGAAGACGTTGATTTATTTTTTTTTTAATCATGTTTTTATTGTTTTTCCCATAAATATACAAACATAACACATTACGAACAAGCAAACAAACAAACAAGGCCATAAAAGTCGCACATCTTGTAGAAGTCCTTAATGTTCAGTCCATTACAATTGACAGTGATGCAACAACCGTCTCAAAAAAAACAAGTGGAAAAAGTACATACATAAATCCAGTGATTTGAGATCTTAACAAAATTTCACAAAATATGAGTAATAAATAAATACCCATCAATCACCAGGTAATTGGGAATCTAGCCTCAATGCCCAGAAATGTCATCCTGCCAATTGTCAGTGCTGTGATCGACCATCCCCCTAAAGACAATACTTGTGAGTCTTTTACCAGCGTATTTAAAGAAGGGCATCCAGGTATTGAAGAAAACTGCCGTTTTACACTTGAATCTATATGTTAGGTATTCCATTGGTATTAAGTCAAATATCAGTTTATGCCAACCTACAATCGTTGGAGGTGCACTGTCAATCCATTTCAGCAGAATATTTTTCCGGGCAGCAAATGTGAGAATATGAAACAGCCTTCTTTGATCAGAGCCTTTGATGTGAGGGCTGGGTAAGCCCAAAAGCAGAGCCTGAGGGTCAGGGTCAAGATGGACATCAAAAATTAAATTGAGTTTATCAATAATTTTACGCCAGTACTCCTCAATATAAACACATGACCAGACACAATGCCTGTAACACCCCACCTCAACGTGACACTTGGAGCACATTTCTGTCAAACTGGGATTCATCCTATGTCTCAGCTGAGGGGTTATCTGCAAGCGATGCAATATCCTGAACTGTGTTTCTCTGGTTCTATTACATATATAAATCTCTTTTGCTAATTCACAAATTTCTGCCCATGTTGTTTCCTCCATAGTGAGATTGAGATCATTATTCCACACCTGTCGCAGATAGTCTGTAGTAATATCACTGGCAAGATTAAGTTCAGCATACCCCCGGCCGAGGACAGATTTCTTGCCTCTGTTGAGAAGTAAACGCTCTATTTTTGAATAAGACGTTGATTTAATGTAATAAAATACTTAAAAATTACAGAGTGTCCCTTTAAGTTCTTAAGAGAAACAGACTTAGTCAAACGGATATAGTTTCCCCCTGGTCTCTTATATGTCCTTTGGTTTAGCTTTGTAGATGTGATTGTATGGGGTCTCTGCAAAGTCTCTTGATCCACACTCCAGTCCAGTTGGTGGCGGTAATGTACCGCCATTAAACCCCGAAGAAGAAGAAGAAGAAGAAGAAGAAAAGAAGCCGTAGTAGCAGCAGCAGTAGTGTTAGCAGTAGCAGCTCCAGCAGTTCTAGCTTTATTTGTGGCTGTGGTTTTAGCTTTACCTGTAGCTGTGTCGTTCGTTGGTCGCAAACTTCCTTCAAGTTTAAAAAAACGTCATTAAACTACCTGAAGCACAGGATTTAATAGGGGTTTCTTCACGGAGAGAACCGGGACTGTTCAGCGGACGTCGGTGAGTTTACCGGAGACGGTAGTTACCGTTAATCTGCAGGTTAGTGTTTAGAAACACCAGGTTCCCGCAGGTTATTAAGAACAGACGAAGTTCACTTTGGCGTTTTCATGTGTGAATATTTTATTTGTAATATCAGAAATTACAGATTATCCTCAGAGGGTTTCACAGTCTGTAAAAGTTATAACTCAAACGGCCCTGAAACTTTTTACAAGAAAAAGAAATTGTGGAAACCTTAGGAAGAATATATATATATATATATATATATATATATATATATATTTATATATATGTATTAAAAAAAAACAACATATATACTCTCTGTATTGCCAAAAGTATTCGCTCACACATCCAAGTAATCAGAATCAGGTGTTCCAATCACTTCCATGTCCACAGGTGTATAAAATCAAGCAGCTAGGCATGCAGACTGCTTTTACAAACATTTGTGAAAGAATGGGTCGCTCTCAGGAGCTCAGTGAATTCCAGCGTGGAACTGTGATAGGATGCCACCTGTGCAACAAATCCAGTCGTGAAATTTCCTCACTCCTAAATATTCCACAGTCAACTGTCGGTATGTACATACGCACACTATGTGTTTTGTTCCTCAACATGTTTATTTGCTTGTAAATACACATATGTAGCGTGTGAATATGCTGAAAGGGTCATGTCTTTGAGAACGCGTATTCGTGTATGTATGTACATACACGTACTGTGTGTATGTACTGTACATACATATGTACAAACATACATATGTCTGTACATGATGTACCTTGAGTTGCCAGCTGTTTTATAAAACAGAACGTGTCTTGTTCCAGCGTTTTTGTCCATTTAGAGTCATATTTCTAGACCCACAGAATATTTAGTACTATGTCTCTGAAAACAGTGAATAGCTCAAATGAAAGAAGAGACTCTCTATTTCATCATGAAAAAAAATGTTTGTTTTTACCTTGTTCCATTCTTGTTTTATCAGAGCTAGAGTAGAGGACACTTTCACCAAAATCACCACTTTTTGACCACAGTCTGTTTTGCTCTCTAACCTCGATCGTCTCCACTTCCTGCTTTGATCTCTGTGGTGTATACCGTCTCTTTATGCTCTGACTACATCTCCCAGAAGCCCCAACATTACTCACAAGCTGTGTGAGAGCGCCCTCTTGTGCCTGCTGCCGAAAAAACACTTACTTAAAGTATAAATATGTCAATGGCACTCAAAGAGTGAAAATATATATATATATATAAAATTTTTTTCCTCCCAGGGTGCTGGTTTAGCTCACCTGAAGACTAAATGGCCAAAGTAGAAGTTTTTAGTGCTACAATGGAAACAAGCTGAACATGAGCAAATGTTACACCCCTGCTGTTTCTAGAAAAAATGTTTAGTATAAATGTTCTGTTTATATATATATATATATATATATATATATATATATATATATATATATATATATACATATATATATATATATATATATACATATATACATATATATATATATGTATATATATATATACATATATACATGTGTATATATGTATATATATATATATATATATATATATATATATATATATATACATATATATATATGTATATATGTGTATATATATATGTATATATATATATATATATATATATATATATATATACACACATATATATGTGTGTATATATATATATATATACACACATATATATGTGTGTATATATATATATATATACACACATATATATGTGTGTATATATATATATATATATATATATATATACATATATATATATATGTGTATATATATATATATATATATATGTATATATACATATATATATATATATATGTATATACATATATATATATATATGTGTATGTATACATACAAGTTCTATGTGCTTATGTTTATACATGAACAGTTTGGGTTATGGACTGAGGTGTTTCCTGGTTCTCCTGTTCTCTGATTGGTCAGCTGGCAGCTCAGGAACTTTTAGATCAGAAACTTTCTTTGTTTTCTCAGATGTTTCTGCTGAGACGGACTGCCACTCTGAAACCTTGTATCTCCAGACTGCTCTCTACTTTTCCCACTCTGACTCTATTTACGAAGGTAATAAAACCTTGTATATCTCTACACTCTATTTATTTAGTTCCCGATAGTGATGGTAGAAAGTGTTTCTACTCTGTCCTCTGCAGGATCCCTGTCCTCTGTGTGATGAAGCCAAAGAAGAGCTGGAACCATACAGACACAGAGTGAGACACCTTCCCCCCCCCCCCTCTCTCTCAGGCCGACTGAGAACAGTGCTGGTTCCTGCACCTAATCTCGAACCGACTGACATGACAAAGTAGACGCCAGCAGGTTCATCTGCGTTTAAAATAAACAAAGTGTGTGTGTGGCGGCAGGAGATGTTGCAGATAAATAATGATTTGTATGAGTACTAATGGGGCAGCACGGTGGTGTAGTGGTTAGCACTGTCGCCTCACAGTAAGAAGGTACTGGGTTCGATTCCCGGCCCGGGGTCTTTCTGTGTGGAGTTAGCATGTTCTCCTCATGTCTGTGTGGGTTCTCTCTGGTACTCCAGCTTCCTCCCACCATCCAAAAACATGCATGGGGATTAGGTTAACTGGTTAATTTAAATTGAGCGTAGGTGTGAATGTGAGTGGTTGTCTGTCTCTGTGTCCTGTGATGAACTGGACACTTGTCCAGGGTGTACCCTGTCTTTCACCCTAAGACAGCTGGGATAGACTCCAGCCCCCCTGACCCTATGAGAGGATAAGAGGGAGAAGATGGATGGATGGATGAGTACAAATGCCCGCTGGTAGTCGATGATATGATTGTTATTTTCCTTGCTGTGACATCCGCTTTCGTATGGCCTTGTTTTTATTTGGTGGCAAATCAACACCCTCTGTTAATGATGCATCATGGGTTCACTTAAATGGTTTGAATGCAGGTCGTTCACCGGTAAGCACTTTGGTTCCCGGTGTAACTGGTGTGGGAACAGACACCGTTCTGGTCGGCCTGAAAACAGCATGTGTTTCACCTGTCTATCTCTTCGTGTCCCTCTCCAGTTTGTCTTGCAGCAGGTGGACATCAGTCTTCCAGAAAACAGTGTGTGGTGGAACAGGTACAGATGGGACATACCTGTCTTCCACCTGAATGGACAGTTTGTGATGAAACATCGAGTGGACGTTGTCCTGCTGGACAAACTGCTGCAGGATGCCGAGCTGCAGAAGAAGTCATCTGACTGATTGAAAAATATCAATAATGAATAAACATAACTGATCAATAAATGTGTCCTCATGACATCTTCTTCTCAGCGTGATGTCACCACTGCAGCAACCAATGATATTAAGGAACACTGATCAGTCAGCTGTCAGCCAATCACAGCAGAGGGTTGTTAGTGATGTCACTGGTAACGTGAGTGACGTCTCTTTATTTTAGCAGTTCAGTGGAAGAAAAATGATTTCAGATTTTCTTCTGAACCCTGAAAGCAACACCTGAGTCACCTGATGCTGTGAGCTCATCAATATTTAGGTGTGTGTGTGTGTGTGTGTGTGTGTGTGTGTGTCGCCATGGAGACGGTCAGGTGTGTTCTCTGTGTTGATGGCGTCCAGCAGCAGAGCTGAAGATGTTCAGGTCGCTCTTCAGAGAGCAAAGACAAAGATCATCAACCTGCAGCAGCAGCTGGACGCAAAGTAAGATGATAATATTTGCAGATGTAGGACCTGCTGGACACAGGAATGCTGGGTGACGTGTCACGGATTAAAGGGCCAATCAGCTGCAGGAACCATGTGACCCGCTGGTCCTGGTTTAGACTGATTGTAGATCAGCTCAAAGAGTTTCTCCAGAACTCAGTTAAACTGGTCTGACTGGATCCTGAACCAGCTGAACCAGTGTGTGAGGGAGTGTCTGAAGAACTGATCAGGGACCAGGCTCTGGACTTCCTGTCTCTGATGTGAAGCGTTTCTTGTATTTCCAGAGAGACCAGTCCAGAGGAGACCAGTCCATCATGGACACCCAGCAAGGAGCTCCAGGATTCTCTGGTGGACATGTACCAAGGTAAAATACTAGTACTACTACTATTCCTGTTTCTACATGTGTACCAAAGTAAAATACTTCTGCTAGTACTGCTTTGACCACGTACCAAGGTAGAATACTGATATAATACTCATACTTTGTGTATTTTTATTCACATACAGATGTCAATTAAAAAAACAAAAACAAAGAGGCATAAACAAAGAAACAGCTCATAGAGAACAGTACTGATCACTGCACCTGGTAGTACTTTCTACTTCCTTCTACTACTGAGGGAAGATGTAACGAGGTGTAACGAGTCACACTGACCTGTAGGGGGAGCCATAGTCATACTGATACCACTGCTACTCCTAGTACCACAGCTACCACTTCTGCTACTGTTACTGCAACTACGAATACTACCATTTCAGCTACTACTGCTACTACTACCACTTCTGCTACTACTACTGCTACTACTACCACTTCTGCTACTACTGCTACTACTACCACTTCTGCTACTACTGCTACTACTACAAATACTACCACTTCAGCTACTACTACTGCTACTACTACCACTTCTGCTACTACTGCTACTACTACCACTTCTGCTACTACTACTACTACTACAAATACTACCACTTCAGCTACTACTACTACCACTACTACTACCACTTCTGCTACTACTACTGCTACTACAAATACTACCACTTCAGCTACTACTACTGCTACTACTACTACCACACCACCACTCAGCCACTACTACCACCACCACCACTACCACTCTGCTACCACCACTGCCACCACAACACCACCACTCCAGCCACCACCACTGCCACTACCACCACTCTGCCACCACTGCCACTACCACCACTCTGCCACCACCACTCTACCACCACAACACCACCACTCAGCCACTCACCACCACCACCACCACCACCACTCTGCCACCACTGCCACCACCACCACTCTGCTACCACCACCACTACTACCACCACAACACCACCACTCAGCCACCACTACACCACCACCACCACCACTCAGCCACTACCACTGCCACCACCACCACTCTGGCCACCACCACCGCCACTACCACCACTCTGCCACCACCACTGCCACCACAACACCACCACTCAGCCACTACCACCACCACCACTACCACCACTCTGCCACCACCACTGCCACCACAACACCACCACTCCAGCCACCACCACTGCCACCACCACCACTCTGCCACCACTGCTACCACCACAACACCACCACTCAGCCACCACCACTGCTACCACCACCACTCTGCCACCACTGCCACCACCACAACACCACCACTCAGCCACCACCACTGCCACCACCACCACCTCTGCCACCACCACCACCACTACCACTACCACAAACACCACCACTCAGCCACCACCACCACCACCACCTCCACCACTCTGCCACCACCACTGCCACCACAACACCACCACTCAGCCACCACCACTGCCACCACCACCACTCTGCCACCACTGCCACTACCACAACACCACCACTCAGCCACCACCACCGCCACTACCACCACTCTGCCACCACTGCCACCACCACCACTCTGCCACCACTGCTACCACCACAACACCACCACTCAGCCACCACCACTGCCACCACCACCACTCTGCCACCACCACCACTCTGCCACCACTGCCACCACTACAACACCACCACTCTGCCACCACTGCCACCACCACCACTCTGCCACCACTGCTACCACCACCACTCTGCCACCACTGCCACCACCACCACTCTGCCACCACTACCACCACTACCACAACACCACCACTCAGCCACCACTACCACCACCACTACCACCACTCTGCCACCACCACTGCCACCACAACACCACCACTCAGCCACCACCACTGCCACCACCACCACTCTGCCACCACTGCCACCACCACCACTCTGCCACCACCACTGCCACCACAACACCACCACTCAGCCACCACCACTGCCACCACCACCACTCTGCCACCACCACTGCCACCACAACACCACCACTCAGCCACCACCACTGCCACCACCACCACTCTGCCACTACCACTGCCACCACCACCACTCTGCCACCACCACTGCCACCATAAACACCACCACTCAGCCACTACCACTGCCACCACCACCGCTCTGCCACCACCACCACAACACCACCACTCAGCCACTACCACTGCTACTACCACCACTCTGCTACCACCACCGCCACCACTAATACCACCACTCTGCTACCACCACCGCCACCACGAACACCACCACTCTGCCACTACCACCGCCACCACCTAATACTACCACTTCTGCTACTACTACTACTACTAGTACGGCGACTTCTGCTACTACTACTGCTACTACAAATACTACCACTTTTGCTACTACTACTACTACAAATACTACCACTTCTGCTTCAGCTACTACTAGTACTACTGCTGCTTTTACTAATACTACTAATATTACTACTACTACTCCTCTTACTACTATAGTACACTACACACTACTGCTACTACCACTTCCACTATTACAATTATTGCTACTACTACGGCTGCTGCTACAGTTGCAAATTTCCCCATTTGTGGGACAAATAAAGGATTATCTTATCTTATTATCTTATCTTATAACACTACTGCTGCTTCTGCAACTGCTAGTACTACCGCTGCTATTATTACTACTACTACTAGTACTACTGCTGCTATTACTACTACTACTAATTCTACTACTACCACTTCTGCTACTACTGCTACTACTAGTAATACTGCTGCTGCTGCTAGTACTACTACTACTACTACTACTACTAATATTACTTCTACAACTGCTATTACAGTACTAATACCACTGCTACTACTAGTACTACTGCTGCTATTACTACTACTAGTACTGGTACTACTAATACTACTGGTACTACTACTAATACTACTGCTACTACTACTAGTACTACTAATAATAATACTACTGCAGACTTCCCACACAGAGACAGTTTGTGTGAACAGACCACCCACTCTGCAGATTAAACAAGAGTTCACTCTCTCTCCTCATCTCCTCATTCACTCCCAGCCTCACTCTCCCTTTGTCTCCTTTTATTATACTAATCTTGTGTGTGTGCGTGTGTGCGTTGGTGGTGTTGGTGGTGGTGGTTAGGGTGTCGTAACCAAGGTGACATAACAGGATGTTATGGTCTGAAACAGAGTGACACCTCAGCTGATGGGGACACTGATGCAAAGCCTTGTTTTTCTCAGAAACCACTTCTTGTTGGTAAGTAATTGATCATGCTCATGTTCTCCTTCATCTGATGGTATCAATCAGGTGATCAGTGATCAAAGTCTGCTGCTGAGTAAACTCTGCAGGAAGTGGAATCGTCCATGACATCTTACTCCGACTGTTTTACTGTGTTTATGTTGCTTCTTGTTGCTGTATTTATAATGATTGATCATTAATTATAGCTATTTATATTTACTGCCTGTGTTCAGCCCCACTGGGGTCAAACAGTTATTGATCAGTGTGATTTAAGCTCATCCTGAGACTGAAACAGTCCAACAGGCAGCGCTGGCAGACCCAGTGATGGCAGGAGGCTGTACCTTCAAGACTGAATTCAGGGAGCATCAATACAATGACCAGCTGACAGACTGGGACATGATTGGCTGCAGTTTGACACACCTGGGATGTTTTCAGGTGTAACCCACCTGGGGGGGGGGAGACAACAATATAAACACATATTATCCCCTTCATTTATTAAAAATGATTTTATAATCTGTTAGTTGCTGATTCATTTTCTGATAATTGATAAGTAAACTGACCATCTAACAAAAACAAACTGGATAAAAGGTCAGATGTTTACTGTACATCAGTATTTACTGTTTGTCTGTGTTAATATATACATTAACATGTATTTATACACACACGCACATCTCCCTCGGCTTAATGTTCGTATCTAAATTCATGTGCTGCGTGGTGGCGGCGGCGTGGCGGCAGGCGGATCACAGTCGGATTGTGTTGGATTTGAGCTGAAGCCTCTTTAATCATCGTAACACCGTCATTAATATTCATGCAGTCAGCTGGAGCACCCGACACTCACTGCACCAAACTTTCTGCACAAAATGTATTAAATACAGCTTAAAAAATTAATGGACTTTAGTTTATATTACATGAAGAAGAAGCCTCCGCCACCCCCACAGCCTCTCCTCATTGGCTCTGGCAGATTGCTCTTCTGATTGGCCTTTGTATTTTCCCTTTTTTCTGCAGATTTTTCCATCTTTGACAAGACTTCAAAGCGAGCGTGAGGCATGAACGGTCATTTAGAAGGATTTAAGCACATTATCACATCTGTAATTGTACATGAATAATAAGAAGAGCCGCTGCGCTCAATTAGCTCTGAGTCCACAAGAAGGGGGGGGGGCTAGAGGACGACAGGAAATGAGAAAAGTTTCAAAGTGAAATTATTCAGTAACTGTAAGGAACCAGAACCTCTCTGAGGTCTTTACAGTCTTCAGACTAAGAACTCCATGAGGACCAGGACCAGATCTGGTTCATGACGGAGAACAGGATCAATGTGGTCTTCAGACCAGCTTGCTCTGGTCTGGTTTTTGTTTTTTGTGGACTCTTTCAGGTTCAATTAGGAGCTGAAGTTTAGATTGAAGGCATTCTTGGACTTCCTCTTCTGGTCCAGCTGTTCAACTTTTCACTCAGACTGTCAGTTATAGTTAATTACTTAACTACTCAGGAAAACATTAACATGCTGATGAAAGACCAGCTGTCTGTCCTCGTCCAGTGACTTTGTGCTGTGTCATGAAACATCCTCCAGTCAGCTGTCTTACCTCACCTGACAGAAACGCCGATGCATTTTGTTGGCAAGAGTGTTTTTTTCTGTTAGAGGCACTTTCTGTTTGCATCTGCATCAATCTGATTGGCTGACACTAACTGATCTCTGTGTGTTTTGGTGTTTACTTACTTAACAAGTGTTCAGTGTCCTTTAATTACACCTGAGGAGCTGCGCTCTGATTGGAGGCTTCTTAATGAGAGCCATTAACCAGGACGAGGCCTTAACCAGATATTAGAGGTGTGTTTGCTCTGCTGATGAGCTGCAAGTATTTAGAAAGCTTGACATGAGGACAGGATTAGTGCTTGCTTATGATTAATGATTAATTAACAATCAAGGAGAGGGAGCGCTCCATTTGCTCATCTCTTTATTCCAGTGGATATTTTTTCATCGTACATTTTTTGTTTTTAATTTACTCTGAATATGAACATGTAGGTGGTGATGTGTACATAGTTTCTTTCAGTTGAGTCTTTTTTTTGTTTCTTCAGCTAATCCCAGAGTGAACGTGGAGCTACGTCAGTGTCTCACCTCACCAGCCGCTCAGCAGCTCAGCACTCCTGTCAGGTAGAAGAAACTCTGAAATCTGAAGGTTTATCTTCTGGAAGGCAGGAAGCAGATCAGCAGAGTTCAGAATTCAACAGAAAGGAAATGATCTTGTTTGTGATTTACAGGTCTTGGACCAGCCTGAGTCTGGACCACCCCGAGCAGGGTAAACTCAGCCCACCCATCCATCCATCCATCAGTCCATCTATCCACCCATCAGTCCATCCATCCATCAGTCCATCCATCTAGCTGCTCATCCATCAGTCCATCCATCATCTATCTATCTATCCATCCATCAGTTCATCCATCATCCATCTATATCCGTCCATCATCAGTCCATCCATCCATCTATCATTCCATCAGTCTATCTGTCCATCCATCTATCAGTCCATCCATCCATCCATCCATCAGTCCATCCATCATCCATCTCTCCGCCCATCCATCAGTCCATCATCCATCCATCTATCCATCAGCCCATCTATCCATCCATCCATCCATCAGTCTATCCATCAGCCCATCCATCCATCAATCCGCCCATCCATCAGTCCGTCCATCCATCCATCTATCATTCCATCAGTCCATCCATCCATCCATCTGTTCATTCATCTATCAGTCCATCCATCAGTCCATCATCCATCCATCAGTCCATTCATCTGTCAGTCCATCCATCAGTCCATCATCCATCCATCTATCCATCCATCCATCAGCCCATCTAGCCATCCATCCTTCAGCCCATCTATCCATCCATCCATCAGTCTATCCATCAGCCCATCCATCCATCCGCCCATCCATCAGTCCATCAGTCCATTCATCTATCCATCTATCAGTCCATGATCCATCCACCTATCCATCCATCCATCCATCCATCAGCCCTTCTATCCATCCATCCATCATCAGTCTATCCATCAGCCCATCCATCCATCCATCCACCCATCCATCAGTCCATCCATTCATCCATCTATCATTCCATCAGTCTATCCGTCCATCCATCAGTCCATCTATCCATCTATCAGTCATCCATTCATCTATCCATCTATCAGTCATCCATTCATCTAGCCATCATCTATCAGTCCATCCATCTATCATCATCTATCAGTCCATCCATTCATCTATCCATCATCCATCAGTCCATCCATCTATCCATCCTCCATCAGTCCATCCATCTATCCGCCCATCCATCAGTCAATCATCCATCTATCCATCCATCAGCCCATCTATCATCCATCAGTCTATCCATCAGCCCATCCATCCATCCATCAGCCTATCTATCTATCCGCCCATCCATCTATCCGTCCATCCATCAGCCCATCCATCCATCAGTCCATTCGTCTATCCGTCCATCCATCAGCCCATCCATCCATCAGTCCATTCGTCTATCCGTCCATCCATCAGTCTATCCATCCATCCGTCCATCCATCAGTCTATCCGTCCATCCATCAGTCCATCCGTCCATCCATCTGCCTATCATCCATCAGTCCATCCATCCATCCATCTATCTGCCTATCCGTCTGTCCATCCATCAGTCATCTATCCATCCATCAGTCATCTATCATCCATCTATCTGTCCATCTATCAGTTCATCCATCCATCAGTCATCCATCCATCCATCTATCGTCCATCCATCAGTCCATCCATCTATCTGTCCATCCATCAGTCTATCCATCCGTCCATCCATCAGTCATCCATCCATTAGTTCATCCATCATCTATCTATCCACCCATCCATCAGTCCATCCATCCATCTGTCCATCCATCCATCCATCCATCTGTCCATCCATCAGCCCATCTATCCATCCATCATCCATCAGTCATCCATCCATCAATCAATCCATCCATCAGCCCATCCATCTATTCATCTACCGTCTATCCATCAGCCCATCCATCCATCAGTCCATCCATCTATCCACCTATCCGTCCATCCATTAGTCTATCATCCATCCATCTGTCTGCCTATCATCCATCTGTCCATCCATCCATCTATCCGCCTAGCCATCCATCAGCCCATCCATCCATCAGTCTATCCATCTATCCGTCCATCCATCAGTCCATCCATCATCCATTTATCCGTCCATCCATCAGTCCATCCATCATCCATCTGCCTATCCATCCATCAGTCCATCCATCCATCCATCTATCCACCTATCCATCCATCAGTCCATCCATCCATCCATCCATCTATCCGCCTAGCCATCATTAGCCCATCCATCCATCAGTCCATCCATCTCTCCATCCATCAGTCATCCATCCGCTCATCCATCCATCCATCCATCAGTCATCATCTCTCATCCATCAGTCATCCATCCGTCCATCCATCCATCCATCCGTCCATCCATCCATCTCTCCATCCATCAGTCCATCCATCCATCCATCTGCCTATCCATCCATCAGTCCATCCATCCATCCGTCTATCTGCCTATCCATCAGTCCATCCATCCATCCATCTATCCACCTAGCCATCATCAGCCCATCCATCCATCAGTCCATCATCTCTCCATCCATCAGTCCATCCATCCATCCATCCATCATCCATCAGTCCATCCATCTCTCCATCCATCCATCATCCATCAGTCCATCCATCCATCCATCTATCTGCCTATTCATCCATCAGTCATCCATCCATCCATCAGTCCATCCATTTATTTGCCTATCCATCCATCCGTCCGTCCATCCATCCAGTCGTCAGTCCATCCATCCATATATTCACTAATACTTACTGGTACCTTTCCCTCTCTTCAGCTCCTCAGCACCTCCTGAACCATCCCTCCTCCTGCTCCCCCTCCCCTATGTCCGTAAGGAGGTCTGTCTCTCCTGTCTCTCAGTCATCCTCCAGGCCTCCAGGAAGTGGAGGGCAGATGGAGCTGGATCTCTCACCCAGCCGAGGCCCCTCTCCTCGGACAGAGAGCTGTGCTGATTTACATGATGGAGGAAGAGGATCCAGAGGTCCTGGTAGTCCCGCCCCCAGAAGACACCTGGTCAGAAGTGATGACAGGTGAGTCTGGAGGTTTCACTTTTCAACTATGGTGAAGCTCTGAAAGAAGCTGCACATCCTTTTAATAATAATTCAATTTTATTATAATAGTAATAATTTCAGTACCGGTTCTAGGACAATTCTTTTTTTAGATACCTCGATAAGTTATGTTTGTGTAATTTAGGCTTTGATCATGGTCATCAACAATATTAATGTATTATTATTATTTATTATTTATTATATTATTTATTATTATTATTATTGGAATTACTGACAACTCTGTAAGTTATTTTAGTGTAATTTGGGCTTTATCATGGAAGAGATTCTAGACAATAGTCTATGATGATCAACAGTCACAGGCTGCTACCAGTTCTTCTTTAGGACCTTGGGGAGTGAGAGTTTGCCTTATGGTGTGTTCACTGGAAGTCAGAAATTGGGGCTCTGATCATCTTAACCTCAAAGTTTAGTGCTCCCAGCTCTTCCAGCCTTACAGGCAAACAACTAAACATGTAGCTACTGTTACGTCCGTAGCAGATAACATGAAGTCTATGTCTGGTTGATGAGATTAATCTGACTTTCTGAGGTGGTGATCCAACTTTACAGGGGGTTCTGATTTAAATTATGACTTGGAGCTTGGAAATTCCAACATTTGTGTACAACCGAACTCACTACGAAGCTAAACATACATGCCGGGCTCCCAGTGCTGCTGCAGTGACATTAATCCTCTGTTTTACTGGAGATGTTTGTTATGCTGGGAAAGTGGAGGAACAGATCAGTGTCTCTCTGAATCTGAAGGGGACATGTTCCCCTGTCCATAGAGACATTTGAGAGCATGGCTCACAGACATTGAGGTATCAGAATTTGGCACCGAAAAATGATTCATTTCTTGATACCTGATAGGATCGGAGCGCTTTGGTCGGTGCTACAAAAGTATTGAAGTTGGGCACCCAGCCATAGTTTTCAACACATTTATTAAAGTCTATCAGTGCTGTAGGTCCAAGTCAGTCTTGTCAGAGACTCAGCCTCTTTCAGGGTCTTAATAGGGCTCCAGGATTTTAGATCAAGAGCTGTAGTGACATCATTCAGTATATGTTCAATATATACATTGTTATCTATAGATATATATATATAGATGTGTTCTGATCAGAGATCACTGACAACATTCACCTCAACATCCTTTAACTCTTCTAAATAAATGACAACAACATGATGAATGAGAAATTATTGAAACTTAAATAATAATAATCTCATCACTCTGATATCTTTAGCTTCAGATTTATTAAGGTATTATTGCTTTTCATTAACCTCCTTCAACCTTCTTTACATTCGGTAATTCACCACTTTTTTGCTTCTTTTGTCTCTTTTTGACACTTTTCAAAATGAATTTTGTAGAGCAGTTTGAGTTGCATCACTGTATGAAATGTGACCTATTAGATTTAGTTTTGATTTGATTAGTTGAAGCGTTAGGGAGAAGAGACAGAAATAGAATGATAGTAAAATCAGTCGAGCCGATGAGAGGAAGTTGATTAGAAGCAACTGATATTATAAAGTCAGAATTACAGAAGACAGAGTGTCTTATTTACCCGCTTTATTACGCCGCCTGACCTTTAAGGTAATATGAGAGAATTAGAGGCGAACAGCAGTCAGGGCTTATTAAAGCTTCATTTCTGCATCGCCTCACGCCTCATAATGTGAGGTTAAAACACCTGACCCGAATACACACAGGTGACACTCATACTGAGATGATGTCACAGCAGTCCTGACCAATCACAGCCCAGCTGACCAGCGTGCGTTTTATTCATGCTCTTTTCCTTTTGTTAAATCACAGTTACGTTTCCCCTCTGAGTCTGTCATAGGAAGGAAAATGTTTCATGTTTCACATCCAACCGATGCAAATTATGAGAAAAGATAAGATTCTATATTAATATCTGCATTGCTGGGTGTTTTCAGAACAAGTTTACTCCTAAATTGTGTCATGGTCACAACTGACCAGACTTAATGCTAATAATGCTGTTAGCTAAGCACTGCTCCATTAAAACCATTAAAAATGCTCTAACTGAACTAAACTGATTGATCTCTGAATATTTTGAATATTTTGTTAACATTTATGAAAAATGCTGCAATGTCTCCCTGCTAACTGTTCAGTACGTACTTTTTGTACTTTGTTTCTGTTTTTAAGCTTTTTGTCTCCTCCAGCTCTCATCAGGAAGTTCTTTGTGGTCCAATCACGGTGTGTGGTCGGCTTCAGACCTTCGATCGAGACAAAAACATCTCATTTTTGTTGAAAGAGCTCGAAGGTCTAAGAGAGACCAACAAGAAGGTACAAGTACACACATATTTTATGCAATGTATACACACACGCACACGTGTGTGTGCGTGTGTGTGTGTATATGTGTGTGTATGTGTGTATATGTATACATACATGCAGTATACACACATATATGCATACATATATGTGTGTATATGTGAGTATGCGTGTGTGTGTGTGTGTGTGTGTATATATACATATATACATGCAGTCTACACACATAATGTATGCACTGTACACACAAATGAAAACTCAGTGGAGACCTAATATACTCCTTAAAATATCAGGGAAGTACTTTAAGGGAAGTCTGAGCTAGCAGCCATGAGCTAAGCTAATGCTAGTGCTGATAAACAGAGGGATGCTAACAGGCTAAAGCTCCTTTTGTCAGTGATCAAGTGTCCACAGAGCTGAGGATGAAACTACATGAAGAAGTTAACTCCAGCTCTGGTTAAATGGTGTCAACTGACTGCAGACCAGTCAACATCATGAAGACTCTGGTCTAAGAGACCAACTCTAATTGGCTGGTTGTCACCTGACATCACTGATCAGACACTCATTGATAATATGATCTGAAGAACTGATGGACGTGATCAATAAGAGTGTTTGGAACTACAGTAAAAATTTGAGATGTGAGTAATCGTGATTAAAAAATATGCAACACCTGTTACAGCTGCAGGAGGAGCTGGTCCAGAAGGAGAAGGAGCTGCAGAGAAAGGAGATAGAGGAGGAGCTGAGGGAGGAGCAAAGGGAGACCCAAGGCTGGGAGAGACCTGCAGGTGAGGAGGAGGAGAGAGGGGGAGAGTAGAATGGTGTGTGTGTGTGTGTGTGTGTGTGAGATGTTTCCTCGTCTCCTCAGCTGTGTTAAAGGAGGTGCTCTCCGCTCAGAGGGACAGAGATCAGGCTCTGATGTCACGACTCCTGCTGGCCAATGAGGAGAGAGATGAGGCTCTTCTTTATGTTCGGCAACTGCAGAGGTAAACACTCTTCTAGCTCCGTGTTACTGCTAGTATTAATATTATCACTAACATTTAACACTCAAACTGACCTGAAGGTTTAACTGTTGCCATGGTGATCAGCATCCAAATCACTGTTTGAATCAGCTTTTTTCCTTGAAATAAGAAATACTTTTATGAGCTCACCGAAGATGAGAAGCTTTCTGACCATCAAGCTAGTAGTAGAAGTGCAGTAATAGTGTAATAATACAGCAGTAATACTGTAGTAGAACTTAATATTACAACCTGGTCCTGTTCAAATCTTCAGCTTCCAGTTTCTGCTGGTTCTCAGAGGATCTTTGTCTCTTTCAGTCTGAGAGAAACTAAACTAAATATATTATATTCAGTTAATAAAGAGGACTTTCTATTAGACTACAGTAGAAACTAAGCTAAATATATTATATTCAGTTAATAAAGAGGACTTTCTATTAGACTACAGTAGAAACTAAACTAAATATATTCAGTTAATAAAGAGGACTTTCTATTAGACTACAGTAGAAACTAAACTAAATATATTCAGTTAATAAAGAGGACTTTCTATTAGATTACAGTAGAAACTAAACTAAATATATTCAGTTAAAAAGAGGACTTTCTATTAGACTACAGTAGAAACTAAACTAAATATATTCAGTTAATAAAGAGGACTTTCTATTAGATTACAGTAGAAACTAAACTAAATCTATTCAGTTAATAAAGAGGACTTTCTATTAGACTACAGTAGAAACTAAACTAAATATATTCAGTTAATAAAGAGGACTTTCTATTAGATTACAGTAGAAACTAAACTAAATATATTCAGTTAAAAAAGAGGACTTTCTATTAGATTACAGTAGAAACTAAACTAAATATATTCAGTTAATAAAGAGGACTTTCTATTAGATTACAGTAGAAACTAAACTAAATATATTCAGTTAATAAAGAGGACTTTCTATTAGACTACAGTAGAAACTAAACTAAATATATTCAGTTAATAAAGAGGACTTTCTATTAGACTACAGTAGAAACTAAACTAAATATATTCAGTTAAAAAAGAGGACTTTCTATTAGACTACAGTAGAAAGTAAACTAAATATATTCAGTTAATAAAGAGGACTTTCTATTAGACTACAGTAGAAACTAAACTAAATATATTCAGTTAATAAAGAGGACTTTCTATTAGACTACAGTAGAAACTAAACTAAATATATTCAGTTAATAAAGAGGACTTTCTATTAGACTACAGTAGAAACTAAACTAAATATATTCAGTTAAAAAAGAGGACTTTCTATTAGACTACAGTAGAAACTAAACTAAATATATTCAGTTAAAAAAGAGGACTTTCTATTAGACTACAGTAGAAAGTAAACTAAATATATTCAGTTAATAAAGAGGACTTTCTATTAGACTACAGTAGAAACTAAACTAAATATATTCAGTTAATAAAGAGGACTTTCTATTAGATTACAGTAGAAACTAAACTAAATATATTCAGTTAATAAAGAGGACTTTCTATTAGACTACAGTAGAAACTAAACTAAATATATTCAGTTAATAAAGAGGACTTTCTATTAGACTACAGTAGAAACTAAACTAAATATATTCAGTTAATAAAGAGGACTTTCTATTAGACTACAGTAGAAAGTAAACTAAATATATTATATTCAGTTAATAAAGAGAACTTTCTATTAGACTACAGTAGAAACTAAACTAAATATATTCAGTTAATAAAGAGAACTTTCTATTAGACTACAGTAGAAACTAAACTAAATATATTCAGTTAATAAAGAGAACTTTCTATTAGACTACAGTAGAAACTAAACTAAATATATTCAGTTAATAAAGAGGACTTTCTATTAGACTACAGTAGAAACTAAACTAAATATATTCAGTTAATAAAGAGGACTTTCTATTAGATTACAGTAGAAACTAAACTAAATATATTCAGTTAAAAAAGAGGACTTTCTATTAGATTACAGTAGAAACTAAACTAAATATATTCAGTTAATAAAGAGGACTTTCTATTAGATTACAGTAGAAACTAAACTAAATATATTCAGTTAATAAAGAGGACTTTCTATTAGACTACAGTAGAAACTAAACTAAATATATTCAGTTAATAAAGAGGACTTTCTATTAGACTACAGTAGAAACTAAACTAAATATATTCAGTTAAAAAAGAGGACTTTCTATTAGACTACAGTAGAAAGTAAACTAAATATATTCAGTTAATAAAGAGGACTTTCTATTAGACTACAGTAGAAACTAAACTAAATATATTCAGTTAATAAAGAGGACTTTCTATTAGACTACAGTAGAAACTAAACTAAATATATTCAGTTAATAAAGAGGACTTTCTATTAGACTACAGTAGAAACTAAACTAAATATATTCAGTTAAAAAGAGGACTTTCTATTAGACTACAGTAGAAACTAAACTAAATATATTCAGTTAAAAAGAGGACTTTCTATTAGACTACAGTAGAAAGTAAACTAAATATATTCAGTTAATAAAGAGGACTTTCTATTAGACTACAGTAGAAACTAAACTAAATATATTCAGTTAATAAAGAGGACTTTCTATTAGATTACAGTAGAAACTAAACTAAATATATTCAGTTAATAAAGAGGACTTTCTATTAGACTACAGTAGAAACTAAACTAAATATATTCAGTTAATAAAGAGGACTTTCTATTAGACTACAGTAGAAACTAAACTAAATATATTCAGTTAATAAAGAGGACTTTCTATTAGACTACAGTAGAAAGTAAACTAAATATATTATATTCAGTTAATAAAGAGAACTTTCTATTAGACTACAGTAGAAACTAAACTAAATATATTCAGTTAATAAAGAGAACTTTCTATTAGACTACAGTAGAAACTAAACTAAATATATTCAGTTAATAAAGAGAACTTTCTATTAGACTACAGTAGAAACTAAACTAAATATATTCAGTTAATAAAGAGGACTTTCTATTAGACTACAGTAGAAACTAAACTAAATATATTCAGTTAATAAAGAGGACTTTCTATTAGATTACAGTAGAAAGTAAACTAAATATATTATATTCAGTTAATAAAGAGGACTTTCTATTAGACTACAGTAGAAACTAAACTAAATATATTATATTCAGTTAATAAAGAGGACTTTCTATTAGACTACAGTAGAAAGTAAACTAAATATATTATATTCAGTTAATAAAGAGGACTTTCTATTAGACTACAGTAGAAACTAAACTAAATATATTCAGTAATAAAGAGGACTTTCTATTAGACTACAGTAGAAACTAAACTAAATATATTATATTCAGTTAAAAAGAGAACTTTCTATTAGACTACAGTAGAAACTAAACTAAATATATTATATTCAGTTAATAAAGAGGACTTTCTATTAGACTACAGTAGAAACTAAACTAAATATATTATATTCAGTTAATAAAGAGGACTTTCTATTAGACTACAGTAGAAACTAAACTAAATATATTATATTCAGTTAATAAAGAGGACTTTCTATTAGACTACAGTAGAAAGTAAACTAAATATATTATATTCAGTTAATAAAGAGAACTTTCTATTAGACTACAGTAGAAAGTAAACTAAATATATTATATTCAGTTAATAAAGAGGACTTTCTATTAGACTACAGTAGAAACTAAACTAAATATATTCAGTTAATAAAGAGGACTTTCTATTAGACTACAGTAGAAAGTAAACTAAATATATTATATTCAGTTAATAAAGAGGACTTTCTATTAGACTACAGTAGAAAGTAAACTAAATATATTCAGTTAATAAAGAGGACTTTCTATTAGACTACAGTAGAAACTAAACTAAATATATTCAGTTAATAAAGAGGACTTTCTATTAGACTACAGTAGAAACTAAACTAAATATATTCAGTTAATAAAGAGGACTTTCTATTAGACTACAGTAGAAAGTAAACTAAATATATTATATTCAGTTAATAAAGAGGACTTTCTATTAGACTACAGTAGAAACTAAACTAAATATATTCAGTTAATAAAGAGGACTTTCTATTAGACTACAGTAGAAAGTAAACTAAATATATTCAGTTAATAAAGAGGACTTTCTATTAGACTACAGTAGAAACTAAACTAAATATATTCAGTTAATAAAGAGGACTTTCTATTAGACTACAGTAGAAACTAAACTAAATATATTCAGTTAATAAAGAGGACTTTCTATTAGACTACAGTAGAAACTAAACTAAATATATTCAGTTAATAAAGAGGACTTTCTATTAGACTACAGTAGAAACTAAACTAAATATATTCAGTTAATAAAGAGGACTTTCTATTAGACTACAGTAGAAAGTAAACTAAATATATTATATTCAGTTAATAAAGAGGACTTTCTATTAGACTACAGTAGAAACTAAACTAAATATATTCAGTTAATAAAGAGGACTTTCTATTAGACTACAGTAGAAAGTAAACTAAATATATTATATTCAGTTAATAAAGAGGACTTTCTATTAGACTACAGTAGAAAGTAAACTAAATATATTATATTCAGTTAATAAAGAGGACTTTCTATTAGACTACAGTAGAAACTAAACTAAATATATTCAGTTAATAAAGAGAACTTTCTATTAGACTACAGTAGAAACTAAACTAAATATATTCAGTTAATAAAGAGGACTTTCTATTAGACTACAGTAGAAACTAAACTAAATATATTCAGTTAATAAAGAGGACTTTCTATTAGACTACAGTAGAAACTAAACTAAATATATTCAGTTAAAAAAGAGGACTTTCTATTAGACTACAGTAGAAACTAAACTAAATATATTATATTCAGTTAATAAAGAGAACTTTCTATTAGACTACAGTAGAAACTAAACTAAATATATTCAGTTAATAAAGAGGACTTTCTATTAGACTACAGTAGAAACTAAACTAAATATATTCAGTTAATAAAGAGGACTTTCTATTAGACTACAGTAGAAACTAAACTAAATATATTCAGTTAATAAAGAGGACTTTCTATTAGACTACAGTAGAAAGTAAACTAAATATATTATATTCAGTTAATAAAGAGAACTTTCTATTAGACTACAGTAGAAACTAAACTAAATATATTCAGTTAATAAAGAGGACTTTCTATTAGACTACAGTAGAAACTAAACTAAATATATTCAGTTAATAAAGAGGACTTTCTATTAGACTACAGTAGAAACTAAACTAAATATATTCAGTTAATAAAGAGAACTTTCTATTAGACTACAGTAGAAAGTAAACTAAATATATTATATTCAGTTAATAAAGAGGACTTTCTATTAGACTACAGTAGAAACTAAACTAAATATATTCAGTTAATAAAGAGGACTTTCTATTAGACTACAGTAGAAAGTAAACTAAATATATTATATTCAGTTAATAAAGAGGACTTTCTATTAGACTACAGTAGAAAGTAAACTAAATATATTATATTCAGTTAATAAAGAGGACTTTCTATTAGACTACAGTAGAAACTAAACTAAATATATTCAGTAATAAAGAGGACTTTCTATTAGACTACAGCAGAAACTAAACTAAATATATTATATTCAGTTAAAAAAGAGAACTTTCTATTAGACTACAGTAGAAAGTAAACTAAATATATTCAGTTAATAAAGAGAACTTTCTATTAGACTACAGTAGAAACTAAACTAAATATATTCAGTTAATAAAGAGGACTTTCTATTAGACTACAGTAGAAACTAAACTAAATATATTATATTCAGTTAATAAAGAGGACTTTCTATTAGACTACAGTAGAAACTAAACTAAATATATTCAGTTAATAAAGAGGACTTTCTATTAGACTACAGTAGAAAGTAAACTAAATATATTATATTCAGTTAATAAAGAGGACTTTCTATTAGACTACAGTAGAAAGTAAACTAAATATATTCAGTTAATAAAGAGGACTTTCTATTAGACTACAGTAGAAAGTAAACTAAATATATTATATTCAGTTAATAAAGAGGACTTTCTATTAGACTACAGTAGAAAGTAAACTAAATATATTATATTCAGTTAATAAAGAGGACTTTCTATTAGACTACAGTAGAAACTAAACTAAATATATTCAGTAATAAAGAGGACTTTCTATTAGACTACAGCAGAAACTAAACTAAATATATTATATTCAGTTAAAAAGAGAACTTTCTATTAGACTACAGTAGAAAGTAAACTAAATATATTCAGTTAATAAAGAGAACTTTCTATTAGACTACAGTAGAAACTAAACTAAATATATTCAGTTAATAAAGAGAACTTTCTATTAGACTACAGTAGAAACTAAACTAAATATATTATATTCAGTTAATAAAGAGGACTTTCTATTAGACTACAGTAGAAACTAAACTAAATATATTCAGTTAATAAAGAGGACTTTCTATTAGACTACAGTAGAAAGTAAACTAAATATATTATATTCAGTTAATAAAGAGGACTTTCTATTAGACTACAGTAGAAAGTAAACTAAATATATTCAGTTAATAAAGAGGACTTTCTATTAGACTACAGTAGAAAGTAAACTAAATATATTATATTCAGTTAATAAAGAGGACTTTCTATTAGACTACAGTAGAAACTAAACTAAATATATTCAGTTAATAAAGAGGACTTTCTATTAGACTACAGTAGAAAGTAAACTAAATATATTATATTCAGTTAATAAAGAGAACTTTCTATTAGACTACAGTAGAAACTAAACTAAATATATTCAGTTAATAAAGAGAACTTTCTATTAGACTACAGTAGAAACTAAACTAAATATATTCAGTTAATAAAGAGGACTTTCTATTAGACTACAGTAGAAAGTAAACTAAATATATTATATTCAGTTAATAAAGAGGACTTTCTATTAGACTACAGTAGAAAGTAAACTAAATATATTATATTCAGTTAATAAAGAGGACTTTCTATTAGACTACAGTAGAAACTAAACTAAATATATTATATTCAGTTAATAAAGAGGACTTTCTATTAGACTACAGTAGAAAGTAAACTAAATATATTATATTCAGTTAATAAAGAGGACTTTCTATTAGACTACAGTAGAAAGTAAACTAAATATATTATATTCAGTTAATAAAGAGGACTTTCTATTAGACTACAGTAGAAACTAAACTAAATATATTCAGTTAATAAAGAGAACTTTCTATTAGACTACAGTAGAAACTAAACTAAATATATTCAGTTAATAAAGAGGACTTTCTATTAGACTACAGTAGAAAGTAAACTAAATATATTATATTCAGTTAATAAAGAGGACTTTCTATTAGACTACAGTAGAAAGTAAACTAAATATATTATATTCAGTTAATAAAGAGAACTTTCTATTAGACTACAGTAGAAACTAAACTAAATATATTCAGTTAATAAAGAGGACTTTCTATTAGACTACAGTAGAAACTAAACTAAATATATTCAGTTAATAAAGAGGACTTTCTATTAGACTACAGTAGAAACTAAACTAAATATATTCAGTTAATAAAGAGGACTTTCTATTAGACTACAGTAGAAAGTAAACTAAATATATTATATTCAGTTAATAAAGAGAACTTTCTATTAGACTACAGTAGAAACTAAACTAAATATATTCAGTTAATAAAGAGGACTTTCTATTAGACTACAGTAGAAACTAAACTAAATATATTCAGTTAATAAAGAGGACTTTCTATTAGACTACAGTAGAAAGTAAACTAAATATATTCAGTTAATAAAGAGGACTTTCTATTAGACTACAGTAGAAACTAAACTAAATATATTCAGTTAATAAAGAGGACTTTCTATTAGACTACAGTAGAAAGTAAACTAAATATATTATATTCAGTTAATAAAGAGGACTTTCTATTAGACTACAGTAGAAAGTAAACTAAATATATTATATTCAGTTAATAAAGAGGACTTTCTATTAGACTACAGTAGAAACTAAACTAAATATATTCAGTTAATAAAGAGGACTTTCTATTAGACTACAGTAGAAAGTAAACTAAATATATTATATTCAGTTAATAAAGAGAACTTTCTATTAGACTACAGTAGAAACTAAACTAAATATATTATATTCAGTTAATAAAGAGAACTTTCTATTAGACTACAGTAGAAAGTAAACTAAATATATTATATTCAGTTAATAAAGAGGACTTTCTATTAGACTACAGTAGAAACTAAACTAAATATATTATATTCAGTTAATAAAGAGGACTTTCTATTAGACTACAGTAGAAACTAAACTAAATATATTATATTCAGTTAATAAAGAGGACTTTCTATTAGACTACAGTAGAAAGTAAACTAAATATATTATATTCAGTTAATAAAGAGGACTTTCTATTAGACTACAGTAGAAACTAAACTAAATATATTCAGTTAATAAAGAGGACTTTCTATTAGACTACAGTAGAAACTAAACTAAATATATTCAGTTAATAAAGAGGACTTTCTATTAGACTACAGTAGAAAGTAAACTAAATATATTCAGTTAATAAAGAGGACTTTTTATTAGACTACAGTAGAAACTAAACTAAATATATTCAGTTAATAAAGAGGACTTTCTATTAGACTACAGTAGAAAGTAAACTAAATATATTATATTCAGTTAATAAAGAGAACTTTCTATTAGACTACAGTAGAAACTAAACTAAATATATTCAGTTAATAAAGAGGACTTTCTATTAGACTACAGTAGAAAGTAAACTAAATATATTATATTCAGTTAATAAAGAGAACTTTCTATTAGACTACAGTAGAAACTAAACTAAATATATTCAGTTAATAAAGAGGACTTTCTATTAGACTACAGTAGAAAGTAAACTAAATATATTATATTCAGTTAATAAAGAGGACTTTCTATTAGACTACAGTAGAAACTAAACTAAATATATTCAGTTAATAAAGAGGACTTTCTATTAGACTACAGTAGAAAGTAAACTAAATATATTATATTCAGTTAATAAAGAGAACTTTCTATTAGACTACAGTAGAAACTAAACTAAATATATTCAGTTAATAAAGAGGACTTTCTATTAGACTACAGTAGAAAGTAAACTAAATATATTATATTCAGTTAATAAAGAGGACTTTCTATTAGACTACAGTAGAAACTAAACTAAATATATTCAGTTAATAAAGAGGACTTTCTATTAGACTACAGTAGAAACTAAACTAAATATATTCAGTTAATAAAGAGGACTTTCTATTAGACTACAGTAGAAACTAAACTAAATATATTCAGTTAATAAAGAGGACTTTCTATTAGACTACAGTAGAAAGTAAACTAAATATATTATATTCAGTTAATAAAGAGGACTTTCTATTAGACTACAGTAGAAAGTAAACTAAATATATTATATTCAGTTAATAAAGAGGACTTTCTATTAGACTACAGTAGAAAGTAAACTAAATATATTATATTCAGTTAATAAAGAGAACTTTCTATTAGACTACAGTAGAAACTAAACTAAATATATTCAGTTAATAAAGAGGACTTTCTATTAGACTACAGTAGAAACTAAACTAAATATATTCAGTTAATAAAGAGGACTTTCTATTAGACTACAGTAGAAAGTAAACTAAATATATTATATTCAGTTAATAAAGAGGACTTTCTATTAGACTACAGTAGAAACTAAACTAAATATATTATATTCAGTTAATAAAGAGAACTTTCTATTAGACTACAGTAGAAACTAAACTAAATATATTCAGTTAATAAAGAGGACTTTCTATTAGACTACAGTAGAAAGTAAACTAAATATATTCAGTTAATAAAGAGGACTTTCTATTAGACTACAGTAGAAACTAAACTAAATATATTCAGTTAATAAAGAGGACTTTCTATTAGACTACAGTAGAAAGTAAACTAAATATATTATATTCAGTTAATAAAGAGGACTTTCTATTAGACTACAGTAGAAAGTAAACTAAATATATTATATTCAGTTAATAAAGAGGACTTTCTATTAGACTACAGTAGAAAGTAAACTAAATATATTATATTCAGTTAATAAAGAGGACTTTCTATTAGACTACAGTAGAAACTAAACTAAATATATTCAGTTAATAAAGAGGACTTTCTATTAGACTACAGTAGAAACTAAACTAAATATATTCAGTTAATAAAGAGGACTTTCTATTAGACTACAGTAGAAAGTAAACTAAATATATTATATTCAGTTAATAAAGAGGACTTTCTATTAGACTACAGTAGAAAGTAAACTAAATATATTATATTCAGTTAATAAAGAGGACTTTCTATTAGACTACAGTAGAAAGTAAACTAAATATATTATATTCAGTTAATAAAGAGAACTTTCTATTAGACTACAGTAGAAACTAAACTAAATATATTCAGTTAATAAAGAGGACTTTCTATTAGACTACAGTAGAAACTAAACTAAATATATTCAGTCATTAAAGAAGACTTTCTGTTGGAGTAACACAGTGACACAGTTTCTGGCCTTTTGATTTGCTTATTTACATGTTTGTGTTTATATTTAGGAGGAAAATCAGAAACTACTCCCCCCCTTTCTCTCCTTCTCCACCTCCTCAGTCTTGTTAAGAGCTGTGAAATGAGCTCTTGTCGTCTTGGAGGAGCCCCCAAATAGAGCAGAAAATCTAATTACAGATAAACCCCCCAGGATGAGACGGTAATAGATATTAGAGGCCACAGTCCTTTTATGAGGGACGAGTATGGAGCAGCATGATCTGCCTCTCAGCGTGCTTTACATTTATATATATATACACATTATATTTATATTTAATATTTTTAATATTTAGAATAGAAACAGTGAATGTAGTTATAATAAAATGAGTGCATGAATGAACAAATGGATGGATGAACGGATGGATGATGAATGGATGAATGAGCAGATACATAAATGGATGGATGGATGAATGAATAAATGAACAGATACATGGATGAATGAATGAATAAATGAACAGATACATAAATTGATGGATGAATGAATGAATAAATGAACAGATACATGAATGGTTGAATGAATGAATAAATGAACAGATACATAAATGGATGGATGAATAAATGAACAGATGGATGGATGAATAAATGAACAGATACATAAATGGATGGATGAATGAATGAACAGATGGATGGATGAATAAATGAACAGATACATAAATGGATGGATGAATGAATGAATAAATGAACAGATACATAAATGGATGGATGAATGAATAAATGAACAGATACATGAATGGTTGAATGAATGAATAAATGAACAGATACATAAATGGATGGATGAATAAATGAACAGATGGATGGATGAATAAATGAACAGATACATAAATGGATGGATGAATGAATGAATAAATGAACAGATACATAAATGGATGGATGAATGAATAAATGAATGGATGAATGAATGAATAAATGAACTGATACATAAATGGATGGACGAACAGATGATGAATGAATGAATAAATGAACAGATACATGAATGGATGAATGAATGAATAAATGAACAGATACATAAATGGATGGATGAACAGATGGATGGATGAATAAATGAACAGATACATCAATGGATGGATGAATAAATGAACAGATGGATGGATGAATAAATGAACAGATACATAAATGGATGGATGAATGAATGAATAAATGAACAGATACATAAATGGATGGATGAATGAATAAATGAATGGATGAATGAATGAATAAATGAACTGATACATAAATGGATGGATGAACAGATGGATGGATGAATAAATGAACAGATACATCAATGGATGGATGAATAAATGAACAGATACATAAATAGATGGATGAATGAATGAGTAAATGAACAGATGGATGGATGAATAAATGAACAGATGCATGAATGGATGAATGAATGAATAAATGAACAGATACATAAATGGATGGATGAATGAATGAATAAATGAACAAATGGATGGATGATGAATAAATAAATGACCAGATACATGGATGGATGGATGGATGAATGAATAAATGAACAGATACATGAATGAATGGATGAATGAATGAATAAATGAACTGATACAAATGGATGGATGAATGAATGAATTAATGAACAGATACATAAATGGATGGATGAATGAATGAATAAATGAACAGATACATGAATGGATGGATGAATGAATGAATAAATGAACAGATACATGAATGGATGGATGATTGAATGAATAAATGAACAGATGGATGGATGAATGAACAGATGGATGGATGAAAGAATGAATGAACAGATGGATGGATGAATGAATAAATGAACAGATACATAAATGGATGGATGAATGAATGAATAAATGAACGGATGGATGAATAAATGAACAGATGCATGAATGAATGGATGAATGAATGAATAAATGAACAGATACATAAATGGATGGATGAATAAATGAATAAATGAACAGATGGATGGATGAATAAATGAACAGATGGATGGATGAATGGATGAATGAATGAATAAATGAACAGATACATAAATGGATGGATGAATGAATGAATGAACAAATGGATGGATGGATGAATGAATTAATGAACAGATACATAAATGGATGGATGAGCAGATGGATGAATGAATAAATGAACAGATGGGTGGATGAGTGAATGAATGAACAGATAGCCTCTTGGACCCTTTGAAGCTAATGCTTATAGCTGGTGTTGCTGTATCTGGGAGTGTTAATGATGGGGAGCGAGCCGAGCCGAGCCGGGCTGAGCCGGGCTGGATGGCTGTAAGCAGGGTGTTAGAGGAGCTTTATTGGAGGCTGCTGGTCTTTCATTACCTGCTGTTCCCTGCAGAGTGCTGCCGCCTCGGCCACCTTATTACAGTTTATTACAGAAAAACAGCAGCAGCTAAATGAAAAGAGCTTCCCAGGAGGAGAGGTAGGAGATCCGCCAGTTAGCAGCTGCTCGTCCGCCATCAGGGGGAGGAATAAAGTCCTGAACAGCAGAGCGGAGATTCTGCAGTGATTCTGAATTTGAGCTGGACGTCAGAGAGCAGGACTAAATTACTGCACAGCTGCTGCAGAGGTCCAGCTTTAATATGGAGGGGGGGGCTGAACCTCTGAGGCCCCCACATCTCCTGAAATTCAACAATAATAATTCTGCAGAAAAAGCCGACGCTAACCCTAAAAAAATGTCTGTTTTGTATTTGTTTTTAGTTCTACATTGTCTCTGTCTGAAAACATTTATTTCCTTATTTACATGAGCTTCCTGATTGTTTCATGAACTGTTCTGTTTGTCCTCAGGTTGGAGAATATCCCCCTCCAGGGAGCTGACATGGTAAAACACAGTCTGACTGTTGGTGGTGCTTTTAAACTGATTATTGATCTGAACAGTTTGTCTCTTATTGATTAGGACGTAGACGAACTCCTCCAGCGTGTTTGTGACGCTGACTCTGTCCAGGAAGTCCAGCAGTTCGGTTCATTTTTGGTTCAGCGTTTGCTGTTGGCGAGGCAATGTAGAAATGACATCACAGCTCAGGAGATGAAGGCCATGATGGAGGAGCGAGACGAGTCCACCGCCAGGGTTAGTCTGTTCACCTGTTAGTGTTCACCTGTCTGTCTGTTCGCCTGTCTGTCTGTCTGTTCACCTGCCTGTCTGTTTGTTCACCTGTCTGACTGTTTGATGGCTGTTCAATCAATTATTTTGAAAAAAATGTAGAGATGTTGACAGGTAATAAATCTAATTCATAGCTGCTTCATAAACTGTCTGAAAAGGAAGAAAGCTGTTGTTGCTGTGATGCTATCAGGTGTTTCCAGACCAGTAGACCATGATGAGGGGACGACACGGTGGTGTAGTGGTTAGCACTGTCGCCTCACAGCAAGAAGGTACCAGGTTTGATAAATGACTATAAATAAATAAATATTTATATTCAAAAAAGTAACTGGGTTTGATTCCCGGCCCGGGGCCTTTCTGTGTGGAGTTTGCATGTTCTCCTCATGTCTGCGTGGGTTCTCTCTGGTACTCCGGCTTCCTCCCACCATCCAAAAACATGCATGGGGATTAGGTTAATTGGTTAATTTAAATTGACCGTAGGTGTGAATGTGAGTGTGAGTGGTTGTCTGTCTCTATGTATCCTGTGATGAACTAGACACTTGTCCAGGGTGTACCCTGTCTTTCACCCTAAGACAGCTGGGATAGACTCCAGCCCCCCTGACCCTATGAGAGGATAAGAGGGAGAAAATGGATGGATGGATGGATAGACAGACCATGATGAGACCTGGTCCCTGTAAACCTGGTCTTGATCTGGACTGGAGGCTGGCTTTTATCCAGTTTTGCTCAAAGACTTTTTGGATTTATTACCCATAATTCATCTGGGTTCATATATGGTTCTCTGTGGGGGGGGCTCCCAACATGCCCCAGGTGGAACTTTAGATGCTCTGCCTCCTCCAGATGTGTCTGATCTGAAACCTTCATCTGCCCTCTGCTGTGGCCACTGTTACCATGGCAACCGGCCTGCAGCATCACCATGGTAACAATCACTAGGGGAGTAGAGGAGAGATGGAGCAGAGTGAGGAAATTAAGTGGTACTCTCAGTGTTGATGTAGTACTTATATAGATGAAGTGGTACTTTCAGCTTGTATAGATGAAGTGGTACTCTCAGTGTTGATGTAGTACTTGTATAGATGAAGTGGTACTCTCAGTGTTGATGTAGTACTTGTATAGATGAAGTGGTACTTTCAGTGTTGATGTAGTACTTGTATAGATGAAGTGGTACTCTCAGTGTTGATGTAGTACTTGTATAGATGAAGTGGTACTCTCAGTGTTGATGTAGTACTTGTACAGATGGAGTGGTACTTTCAGTGTTGATGTAGTACTTGTACAGATGAAGTGGTACTCTCAGTGTTGATGTAGTACTTGTACAGATGGAGTGGTACTTTCAGTGTTGATGTAGTACTTGTACAGATGGAGTGGCACTTTCAGTGTTGATGTAGTACTTGTACAGATGGAGTGGTACTCTCAGTGTTGATGTAGTACTTGTGCAGATGAAGTGGTACTCTCAGTGTTGATGTAGTACTTGTATAGATGAAGTGGTACTCTCAGTGTTGATGTAGTACTTGTGCAGATGAAGTGGTACTCTCAGTGTTGATGTAGTACTTGTATAGATGAAGTGGTACTCTCAGTGTTGATGTAGTACTTGTATAGATGAAGTGGTACTCTCAGTGTTGATGTAGTACTTGTATAGATGAAGTGGTACTCTCAGTGTTGATGTAGTACTTGTATAGATGAAGTGGTACTCTCAGTGTTGATGTAGTACTTGTATAGATGAAGTGGTACTCTCAGTGTTGATGTAGTACTTGTATAGATGAAGTGGTACTCTCAGTGTTGATGTAGTACTTGTGCAGATGAAGTGGTACTCTCAGTGTTGATGTAGTACTTGTATAGATGAAGTGGTACTCTCAGTGTTGATGTAGTACTTGTGCAGATGAAGTGGTACTCTCAGTGTTGATGTAGTACTTGTATAGATGAAGTGGTACTCTCAGCGTTGATGTAGTACTTGTATAGAAGAAGTGGTACTCTCAGTGTTGATGTAGTATTTGTATCGATGAAGTTGTACTTTCAGTGTCATCCTCCATCTTTGCTTCTCTTGGCTTTGCCTCACCTGAACCCCCACTACCTCTCCGTTGCCGCGGTAACACGCCACCCACCATCATTAACCCCACAAAACTTGCCGCTGTATCAGCGTCAGTATCAGCCAGTCTGCCGCCGCTAACCCTGCCAATATCAGCGCTCCTCCATCTTTTAACACCCGCCCCTCAGCGTTAACACCACCCTCCATGGTAACACCTTAATCCTGCTGTCGCTTCGCTGTTGCGGCAGAAATTTGTTTCAAATACCGTAGTAATCCTCGGAGGAGAAGAGATGGAGAGAACACTCCAGACTGGAGGATTCCTCTCTTCGCCACTCACCAACTCCCCCCATCACTCAGGGATTATTTCCCCAAGCAGCCGGGACTTCTGGGAAATACTAGAAAGTTGGGGGGGGCTCAGCTGGTGCTCTTTATTGGCTAATATCAAGTTATTACAGGTTATTAAAGCTCACCTGGACTCCACACAGGAAGGTTGGTGGTTTGATTCCCTCAGGCTGTTTCCCTGCAGGAAACTGACTCACCTGACTAACTCACCTGGCTAACTCACCAGATACTACGCAGATCACATGATAACGTTCCTTGGTCCTTAGTTGGAGAATACTTTTATTGATCTGTTTTTAGTTTAATCTTCACATTCATAGAAGTGAAATAAATCTGATGAGAACGAGAAGAACAGAAACATTAGAACAGTGAAAACCATTCGGAGTACAGTTAGAACAGTGAGGACCATTAGAACCGTTAGAACAGTGCGAACCATTGGAACAGTGAGAACCATTAGGAGGCCTGAAGTGTTTGAAGACATTTCAACCTTGACTTGACTGACTGTGAGAAGTAGTTTGTATGGAAGAACCTGGAAGAACAGACCTCCAGGTTCTAACTAGTCATCCACGTAATCCTGATGAGGTGTCAGTGTTATTGGTTCAGTGATGTCCTCTTAAAGTCTTCAGTGATAGTCACCTGATCTGATCTGATCAATAAATCTGATCTTTCTTCACAGTTTAAACATTTGGAACAGGAAGTGATGCAGGAGAGAGAGCAGAGGACGAGCGAGGTAAACACACACTTTGCTGCCTGCTAACTGGTGGTCTCTGTATTGAATGGTGATGATGGGATGTTTGCTCCATCGCCATGACGACCTGCAGCTTGTTATTCAGCCAGCACTGCTGTGAGTCTGTCTATTTAACCATGGAAGTGGGGACATTGTGTTCGGTCCTCAGGTCTGCAAAGGACCAGGTTTTCAGGGTTCAGGGTTCACCCACCCATGTGTCTGGACTGGGATAGGAACCTAGAGTACCTGGAGAACCTGACCCTGGACACAGGCTGTCAGAGGCAGACTGTTCCTATTGAAGTGGTTTTATGAGGACCTTGTAGAGAATGTTTGGTAGATAAATAAGTGTAGAGGTTAATAATAATAATCTAAGTCAACAGATGTCAAGAATGACAAAAATAGTGTAATAAACAGTTTAATAATTGCTGGATTGTAGCAGATATTCAACATGATGTACGAAGCCATTGATAGATTAATTGATTATTTTAATCAGATCCAGTTATTAATTTCTCCCGTCAGCATGTTGGACCGGTCTCAGTAGAATCTCTTCTGCTGTGGCGCCGTCTGTTTTCTGCTCAAATATATTAAATTTTGTTAGAAATGTAGCACTCTGTTTCCTACTGAAGTCTGTTAATTAGGCTCGGGGACTCTGGAGGACTCTGGGGGCTCTGGGGGCTCTGGGGGGATTAGAGCCTGGAGAGGGTTTTTATTTCCAACTGAAACACCAACAGCTGCCGTCACAGACTGCCAGAGAGCTGCCAAGAACACCAAGCTGAGACAAGAACCCAGACCTCTAAACCAGACCAGAACCCAGAGACATATTGTGTTATATTATATGTTGTGTTGTATTATATTGTATTGTGTTATGTTGGGTTATGTGATGCTATATTATATTTTTACTTTATTATAACATAGTGTTCTTTTTTTTTACAATAACTCCACCATCAGCTGAAGTTGAGCTGAAATGGTCCTTTAACTCCTCCTCCTGTTAACATCCGATCAGCTTCATCACCTTCTCCTCTCTATCTTCTGCTTTCTTCCTCTTTCTCTCTCTCCCCCCTCCCCTCTCTCTTTCCTCCTCCTCTTCTCCTTCTTCTGTCCTCCCCTCTCTCTCTCTCTCTCTCTCTCATATCTCTCATCTCTCATCTCTCTCTCTCTCTCTCATATCTCTCATCTCTCTCTCTCTCTCTCCCCATCCCTTCTCTCCCCCCCCTCTCTCTCTTTCCTCGTCCTCTCTTCCTCCATTGACCTCACCTCCTCCTGTTAAAGGTCAGCTCAGTGCTGCTCCTGCTCACTGATCGTTTCATTTGGAAATTATTCTGATTAATAAATCTGTGGCTCTTTTGAAGCGTATCCTCCGGCCCGGCTGGAGAAGACACATATTGACTCTGTGTTTGGTTTCTCTTGATGTTCACTTTAAACTCCTAAAGACCTTCAGGCCTTTAATTAGCATAGAGAAGGAGGAGGAGGTCAGGATCAGTCATCTCTGCTGGAGTCGACCTCCACACTGTTTGACCTGAGATTCTAAAGGTTCATAACCTACTGCAGGAAGTGAGGGGTGGAGGAGGAGACTGACTGACTGATTGATAGACTGACTGACTGACTGGTAGACTGACTGACTGGTTGATAGACTGACTGAAAGACTGACTGACTGACTGACTGACTGAAAAACTGAGTGACTGAATAACTGATAGACTGACTGACTGATTAACTGATAGACTGACTGATAGACCGGCTGACTGATAGACTGATTGATAGACTGACTGAAAGACTGACTGATAGACTGACTGACTGATTGACTGATAGACTGACTGACTGATTGATAGACTGACTGACTGATTGACTGATATACTGACTGATAGACCGGCTGACTGATAGACTGATTGATAGACTGACTGAAAGACTGACTGATAGACTGACTGACTGATTGACTGATAGACTGACTGACTGATTGATAGACTGACTGACTGATTGACTGATATACTGACTGATAGACCGGCTGACTGATAGACTGATTGATAGACTGACTGAAAGACTGACTGATAGGCTGACTGACTGATTAACTGATAGACTGACTGACTGATTAACTGATAGACTGACTGACTGATTAACTGATAGACTGACTGATAGACCGGCTGACTGATAGACTGATTGATAGACTGACTGATTGATAGACTGACTGACTGACAGACTGACTGATAGACTGACTGACTGACTGATAGACTGACTGACTGATAGACTGATAGACTGATTGATAGACTGACTGAAAGACTGACTGATAGACTGACTGATTAACTGATAGACTGACTGATAGACCGGCTGACTGATAGACTGATTGATAGACTGACTGACTGATTAACTGATAGACTGACTGACTGATTAACTGATAGACTGACTGATAGACTGACTGACTGATTAACTGATAGACTGACTGATAGACCGGCTGACTGATAGACTGACTGATTGACTGACTGACTGACTGACTGATTGATAGACTGACTGAATGACTGACTGATAGACTGACTGACTGATTGACTGATAGACTGACTGATTGATAGACTGACTGAATGACTGACTGATAGACTGACTGACTGATTGATAGACTGACTGAATGACTGACTGATAGACTGACTGATTGATAGACTGACTGACTGATTGATAGACTGACTGAATGACTGATTGATAGACTGACTGACTGATTGACTGATAGACTGACTGATTGATAGACTGACTGAATGACTGACTGATAGACTGACTGACTGATTGATAGACTGACTGAATGACTGACTGACTGATTGATAGACTGACTGAATGACTGATTGATAGACTGACTGACTGATTGACTGATAGACTGACTGACTGATTGATAGACTGACTGAATGACTGACTGATAGACTGACTGACTGATTGACTGATAGACTGACTGACTGATTGATAGACTGACTGATAGACTGATTGACTGATAGACTGACTGACTGATTGATAGACTAACTGAATGACTGACTGATAGACTGACTGACTGATTGACTGATAGACTGACTGACTGATTGATAGACTGACTGATAGACTGATTGACTGATAGACTGACTGACTGATTGATAGACTAACTGAATGACTGACTGATAGACTGACTGACTGATAGACTGACTGACTGATTGATAGACTGACTGAATGACTGATTGATAGACTGACTGAATGACTGACTGATAGACTGACTGACTGACTGACTGACTGATTGACTGATAGACTGACTGACTGATTGAAAGACTGACTGACTGATAGACTGACTGACTGACTGATAGACTGACTGACTGATTGACTGATAGACTGACTGACTGACTGATAGACTGACTGACTGATAGACTGACTGACTGACTGATTGATAGACTGACTGAATGACTGACTGATAGACTGACTGATAGACTGACTGACTGATTGACAGACTGACTAAATGACTGACTGATAGACTGACTGCCTGATTGATAGACTGACTGACTGATTGATAGACTGACTGAATGACTTACTGATAGACTGACTGACTGACTGATTGATAGACTGACTGCCTGACTGATAGATTGATTGATAGACCGACTGACTGATTGACTGACTGACTGTCAGTCTCTGAATGCCTTCACCTTCATTCACTCATCATTTATTGTTGGTTTAAATGAGGTGCTGAATGTGATTGACTTGTATTTCATCCAATCAGATGGAGTCACTGAGAGAGGGGGGCGGAGCTCTCAAGGACATATTGGAGGCAGAGTCAAATCTGCTGCAAGCCAATGACAGGTCAGACTTGACGATCCTTTTTTATAGGCAGAAGTAATCAGAGTACAGTGTTTATTGTCATGTGAACAGTAAGGAAACATGTTGCCCTGCATAATGAAATACTTCCTTTGCTATCCACAATGCTGAGAAATAAATCAGTGTAAAATGCAGCTTAAAGGAAATGTAAAGGACTGATGGTAGGTGCTCTGCAGAGAGGCCAGTGGAGTCCAGGGGCCTCACAGCAGCTCCTCCAGCATCTACGCTGATGTTCAGATGTATCAGCAGTTTCCAGTGAGGGTGGAAACTGCAACTGCTCCACACCAACCTTAGCAACACTCAGAGAGGATGCTGGGAAACTGTCA
>CM056560.1:69679-94679 GCA_029721515.1 Synanceia verrucosa | reverse complement strand
AAGTTGGGACAGGAAGTCTGCGGGCCGTCGTGTGATATTTTTTATTCTCCTTTTTTCTTCCATTTATCATAAACTCTTAATGAAATATTTCATGTATTATGAATGAAATCAACTGGGGTTTTTTTTTGCACTTTTGGATTGGTTTTGACATTTTCTTCGTTTGTCACATTTAGTGCTAAATGTGTGATGTTTGTTTCATTTCATGTAAACATCAAATAATTTTCATTAATATATCAGCTTTTATTTAAAGTATGATATGAATTATTTTGCTGGTGTTTAATGTATTTTCAAAATTATTCAACAACTGAAACTCTTCTAGTCCAGTTTTCATCTCGTTTCTCTGCCTTTCTGTTCGTCTGTTGATTTAAGCTTTTGTCTTTTAACTCTCCTGTTTTAAATGAAACTCAAAATTCATTTCAGGGGATCGCTGTGACAAATGTGAGGAAGCCACTCTGACATCATGTTCCCTGAAAACTTCTAATTAAAATTTAACTTTGACAACTTTCAACAAGTTGCTGTGAAACATGAAGAAGAGCTGATTGTTAAATGTAAGACGACTAAAACCCAGTGAAAAGTCTCAGTCTGATGACATCTGCCAAGGTTTGTTTGTTCTTTTATATTTTGCATTTAATGCAAAAATAAAAAAATACCAAAAATAGATAATGGAATAATACAGTGTGTCTAGAGTCAGTTATCGTGATAACTGAGTTACACCCAGACTTAACGGACTCAGTTTTCTCTAATCCTGCTCAATCCTTCCAGAAGAAGTGCTGCAGCTGCTGGTCAAGAAACAAACTTTTTTTCACGTTTAACTTCACGTCTCCATATCCAGCAGAGGACAAACTACGATGTGTCTGACTGAAAAACCTGCACCTGAACGCACCACAAGGCTTCCTGACTACCACCTATTTCCTGCTTCTGCTGAAGTGTAATAAGTGTCCACACAAGCAGGAGGCGCTAGTCTGTGTTCGTCATTCAGAAAAAGGAAGCGCGAGGATGAGCTGTTGCTAGGATACAGAGATGAAGTAAAGCATTTTCTGACTGAGCTTCATTCCAGATGAAAATATCTGTTGAACGCTCAGATGAGATGAAGGTGAAATGTTTTTTTTAATTAATTATTTATTTATTTTTTTTGAAGGTGAAATGTGGATCTTCCTTGTTCTCAAGCTTTCATCACTTCCTGTTTTTGAGATGCTGAAGATGAATGACCAGTCAGAGTACTGTTAGCTATAAGATACCAGCCCAACTGCTGCCATTTTGAGCCATGCAGAGGCAATAAAATGCTTCTTCAAAGAGTCTTACAGGGTGGGAACACACTAAACTTTATTTTGAAAAGTTTGAAAATATTTAAACCAAATTAAATCAAAAACAAGAAAATAAACAGGTGATTTTTTTTAAAATATATATTATGTTTATTTTGAGACAAAACACAGCAGAAGAGCCAGAAATATAACAACTAGATATGCTTTATGTGTACTGATGGGGTGTTAACTGCGGTATTTCCAGATATATTACAACCAAAACTACAGTATAAATACAGAGACTATAATCAGAGAGATAATGAAATGCAGCAATACATAAAACGTTTGTAATAACTAATAATAATAAATGGATGGCCAGTGGATTGGCGCTAATAAGAAAAACAAAGTCATGTTATTAATTATACATATTTATTTATAAAGAAAAACAGCAGGACTGAACCACATAAAACTAGTTTTGGAAAACAAAAACTTGTAAATGTAAAAATGTAAACATTTACAGATCACTAGAAAATGACAAATTGTCATTTATCATTTATTTTAGATGGAAATGAGACAAAAGTTTAAAAGATGAGAAATACAGTGGAAGGAAAAGAAACAGATATGTATTTAAATAAGAAAAGAATTTCATATATTGATCTTATTTACCGATGATGTCATTTTAGAGGTTATAATACATCTGCCCCTGCTGACTGGTTGCCATGGTAATGGAGGACCACTTGTGGTCGACTTGGGTGGTTTTAATCCTGCGGCCGATAATCTGCTTGTTCTGAACAAAGACTGTTTGTTAGAAAATGTCTGTGTGTGACTGCATATAGTACTATATATACTGCATGTATACATATAGAAAGGTTTATAATACATGTTTTGGCCTGTTGTCTGGTTTCTGGCAGCTTTTGGTCTTTGAACTTCCTGATGGCCCCTCAGGTTCACCCAGAGGACCTTGATCCTCCAGGCCTGAACCCAGCAGGACTCCGACAACGACATCAGGTAATATCAGCTGTCAGTTTCAGATTGGCACAATCTGATATCACCAAGTAATTAACAGTCCTGGACAACTACCACAGCAGTCCTGTGCCACTAATCCCAATTCGTACCCTAACTCTAAAAACTTTAACATTTGTCCAGGACTGTTAAGTACTTGGTGATATCAGATCATCCTTCAGATTGAGGGTTTTTATAAGTTTACTCTGCTGAATAAATATAATTAGGTATAAACAGTATAAAGGTCTGTCTCTATGTGCCCTGCGATGAGGTGGCAATTGGTCCAGGGTGTACCCTGCCTTCCGCCCTAAGACAGCTGGGATAGGCTCCAGCCCCCCCGCGACCCTATGAGGATAAGCAGGAGAAAATGGATGGATGGACAGTGTAAATACAATGACAACAATAAGATGAAAACTGTGTGAGAAAATAAAGCAACATCACAATAAATTAACATATACAAGATTTATAAAATATGAAATATTAATCTACAATATTTATAAAACAAAATATGCCAATATGTACAATTTTATTTTAAATAAATATTTATATGCAATAAAGTAACAGGGTTCGATTCCCGGCCCGGGGCCTTTCTGTGTGGAGTTTGCATGTTCTCCTCATGTCTGTGTGGGTTCTCTCTGGTACTCCGGCTTCCTCCCACCATCCAAAAACATGCATGGGGATTAGGTTAACTGGTTAATTTAAATTGACCGTAGGTGTGAATGTGAGTGTGAGTGGTTGTCTGTCTCTATGTGTCCTGTGATGAACTGGACACTTGTCCAGGGTGTACCCTGTCTTTCACCCTAAGACAGCTGGGATAGACTCCAGCCCCCCTGACCCTATGAGAGGATAAGAGGGAGAAGATGGATGGATGGATACAAAAAAGTAAAAACTGAAAAATGTGGAGTATTTGTGTAATGTGTTTAATCTAAATATAGACAGTATAGTACAAGTATATCAAGTTTAGCATCATCACCTCTTATCCTCCATAGAGTCAGGGGGTGGAGCCTATCGGCTGTCATACGGTGAAAGGAAGGGTTCACCTGGACAGGTGTCCAGTTCATCATAGGACACATAGAGACAGACAATCATTCACTCTCACATTCCCACCTCCTAATCAATATCAACCATTGACCTTCCTTCATTTCTTTGGATGGTGGAGGAAGCTGGAGAACTGGAGAAGAAGCAGCAGACATGAGGAGAACATTAAACTCCTCACAGAAAGGATCCAGGCCTTTTATTTGTGATTATATCTATTTGGACAAAAGCAAACAAATAACAATCGTTTTGAAGTGTGTGTGTGTGTGTCAGCAATATTTAAGAATATTTAAATATGTATACGAGTACTAATACTAATAATATCTGGTTTCTAAATATCCTTGAGCTGAACTGTTTTATTGTTGTCAACTTGTATCTGATTTATTTCATCTGTGATGGCGATCATGCCGGGACTTCTTGTTTCCAGTACTTTTATTCTGTAGTTCTTTCAGTGGAACTGGGGGATCTAGTCCTGAAGGTTGACTCTAATCTAATTTATTTGTCAGGTGTGTTTGTAGCAGTAGGTCAGCTGTGTTTGTAGCAGTAGGTCAGGTGTGTTTGTAGCAGTAGGTCAGCTGTTTGTAGCAGTAGGTCAGCTGTGTTTGTAGCAGTAGGTCAGCTGTGGTTGTAGCAGTAGGTCAGGTGTCTTGTGTGTTTGTAGCAGTAGGTCAGGTGTGTTGTGTGTTTGTAGCAGTAGGTCAGCTGTGTTTGTAGCAGTAGGTCAGGTGTGTTGTGTTTTTGTAGCAGTAGGTCAGGTGTGTTTGTAGCAGTAGGTCAGGTGTGTTGTGTGTGTTTTAGCAGTAGGTTGTGTGTGTTTGTAGCAGTAGGTCAGCTGTGTTTGTAGCAGTAGGTCAGCTGTATTTGTAGCAGTAGGTCAGGTGTGTTGTGTGTTTGTAGCAGTAGGTCAGGTGTGTTGTGTGTTTGTAGCAGTAGGTCAGGTGTGTTTGTAGCAGTAGGTCAGGTGTGTTGTGTGTGTTTTAGCAGTAGGTTGTGTGTGTTTGTAGCAGTAGGTCAGCTGTGTTTGTAGCAGTAGGTCAGCTGTATTTGTAGCAGTAGGTCAGGTGTGTTGTGTGTTTGTAGCAGTAGGTCGGGTGTGTTGTGTGTTTGTAGCAGTAGGTCAGCTGTGTTTGTAGCAGTAGGTCAGGTGTGTTGTGTGTTTGTAGCAGTAGGTCAGCTGTGTTTGTAGCAGTAGGTCAGGTGTGTTGTGTGTGTTTTAGCAGTAGGTTGTGTGTGTTTTAGCAGTAGGTCAGCTGTGTTTGTAGCAGTAGGTCAGCTGTATTTGTAGCAGTAGGTCAGCTGTGTTGTGTGTTTGTAGCAGTAGGTCAGCTGTGTTTGTAGCAGTAGGTCAGCTGTGTTTGTAGCAGTAGGTCAGGTGTATTATGTGTTTGTAGCAGTAGGTCGTGTGTGTTGTGTGTTTGTAGCAGTAGGTCAGCTGTGTTTGTAGCAGTAGGTCAGGTGTATTATGTGTTTGTAGCAGTAGGTCAGGTGTGTTGTGTGTTTGTAGCAGTAGGTCAGCTGTGTTTGTAGCAGTAGGTCAGGTGTGTTGTGTGTGTTTTAGCAGTAGGTTGTGTGTGTTTTAGCAGTAGGTCAGCTGTGTTTGTAGCAGTAGGTCAGCTGTATTTGTAGCAGTAGGTCAGCTGTGTTGTGTGTTTGTAGCAGTAGGTCAGGTGTATTGTGTGTTTGTAGCAATAGGTCAGCTGTGTTTGTAGCAGTAGGTCAGGTGTATTATGTGTTTGTAGCAGTAGGTCGTGTGTGTTGTGTGTTTGTAGCAGTAGGTCAGGTGTGTTGTGTGTTTGTAGCAGTAGGTCAGGTGTGTTTGTAGCAGTAGGTCAGGTGTGTTGTGTGTTTTAGCAGTAGGTCAGGTGTGTTGTGTGTTTGTAGCAGTAGGTCAGGTGTGTTGTGTGTTTGTAGCAGTAGGTAAGCTGTGTTTGTAGCAGTAGGTCAGGTGTGTTGTGTGTTTGTAGCAGTAGGTCAGGTGTGTTGTGTGTTTGTAGCAGTAGGTAAGCTGTGTTTGTAGCAGTAGGTCAGGTGTGTTGTGTGTTTGTAGCAGTAGGTCAGGTGTGTTGTGTGTTTTAGCAGTAGGTCAGGTGTGTTGTGTGTTTGTAGCAGTAGGTCAGGTGTGTTGTGTGTTTGTAGCAGTAGGTAAGCTGTGTTTGTAGCAGTAGGTCAGGTGTGTTGTGTGTTTGTAGCAGTAGGTCAGGTGTGTTGTGTGTGTTTTAGCAGTAGGTCAGGTGTGTTTGTAGCAGTAGGTGTGTTGTGTGTTTGTAGCAGTAGGTCAGGTGTGCTGTGTGTAAGTCAGCTGTGTTTTAGGTCATGATAAAATTCCTAGTTTGAACTGTTGTTGTTGGGGTCTCTCTCGCTCTCTCTCTCTCTCTCTCGCTCTCTCTCTCTCTCTCCCTCCTCCTCCTCCTTTGATCGTACTCTTTTCTTCTTCTTCTATGTCTCTTATTCTAAAGGGGATTCCTTCTTCTTTGCTCTTTTCGTTATTGGACATAATTAATTCCAATCCGTCCAAAGGCTGAGTGGCCCCCCGGGGCCCCGTTCGTGTCTTTCTAGTGGGGAATGAAAGGCGAGGGGAAGAAAGGGACCGAGGGCCGCTGCATTGTGACGACATTTTCCTCCATAAGGCAGAGAGGAGAGAAAAGCTTCAGTGAAATGATGTCGGGGGCCCTGGGGCCGCCGGAGGGCCCCAGCGGCCCGTCGGGAACATATGGCTCGTATTACAGCAGACTGGGTGGCAACAGGACCAGTTTATGTCTTTATTCACGAGCTGACAAAACTAATAAATGCATGAAATATGTGAACATGGCATGAAATTTATAAAAAGAGACACTGGAGCTTCTTTGATTCTTTACTGCAGTAAAAGTATCAGTACCACAGTACTAGGACACAGTGTGCGTATTTTTAGCATTTCACTGTTTATTTGAACTATTTGATTAACTTCTGTTCTTTATTTATTTTATTTATTAATTTATGAATTGATGCAACATCTTCGTCATATTTATTATAATTTTATTGTCATTAAGATTTCACGCAATTATTTTGTTCTTAAGAGTGATCATCTTTTTTCTATTATTGTTTTTATGTTGTTGTTGCGGCAACTTTTTTGTTTTATTAACACTTTGTCATTATTATTATTATTATTATTATTATTATATTTTTTATTGATATATTTTTATTTTTTCATTATTATGAAATAATCATTGGATTAACCGTTAATACCCGAAATGATTCACTGGAGGAACGATGCTCTCATGTGGCATCTTACATTAACGCATTTGTTTTGGTTTAAGTTTAATAGGAAATTTTATTTTAGATCATAAACTAAATCATTTAACTTTTGTTAGTTATTTTTTTCATTTTTTATTATCTTTCTTGAATGATTTCAGTTGTGTTCCTCCACAATAAAAGCCTCTCTATATTTAGTGAAATCATAATCATCGTCAGTAAAATGGAAGCTGATTCAAAAACAGAATGTCATATCACAGCACATTATTTCATCGCAGTTGTTCACAAACTGAAATCCACCAAAAATGATTAACAACAATAATAATAATAATAATGATAAACATATTAATTGAATTATCCCCTCCTAATTATTTAGTCCCGTTTAAACTTTAGTTGATTTAATTTCTTACAAATGAATTGTCTTTAATCCTAAAATGAAATATCATGTAAATAAATTAAATTCAAATAAGCAACTGTAAATATATAAATACGGCTTCATTCTTGGTTTGTGTTTTCATTTATTACAATAAACAAAACAAATGGTAAATGGTGATTAAAATATGGATTTGTCTTTTTTTAAATTGTAAAGTCAATAGTGGCTGTATTTCCAGCTTGTGAAACAAACCAAACATAAATATTTAATCGTTTAACAAAAATAAATATATTTACAATACAAACACAATGTATTAATTTTCATTTGAGAAAATAAAAGAAATTATTATTATTTTATATTTTACTTTTGTATTATAAATGTCTCAGCTGAAATAATCTTTCGACTTTATTTTGGAATTTGAGGCTTCACTTTGTGTTTTCATACAAACTGGCTGTATATATTTAGATTCATTTTTAAACACACTATGTTTAATGTTAAATTCAGCTTATCTTTTTTATCAGTAACTGACAACTGCAACTGTGTTTATTTATCTATTGCATTATTCACTGTATTTGTGTTATTGCATTTCTTTTTTAAGTGTATTTAGCATATTTCATTGCACTCTAAACACCTGACCAGGGACAAAGACTGCAAATTAGCTGAAGCTAGACGTCTTATATGCATCACATTTTCCCTTTTTGTATGTTGCATGTATTGTCCCTGCTAAATAAACAATTAAAATAAAAATAAAAAAATATATTTCATTTAATAAATGAAACTCCTCTCGGCTCCGTGTCGCCGCTTCATTCGGCTTCATGTGTGCGGTAATTAGCGGGTAATTATCGGGTAATTAGCGGATCATTGTAGACATTTCACGGCTCTAAGGACAGAATGAGTGAAAAAGCTTCAGATCAAAGTGAAATCTGTCGGGATGTGTTCAGGTTCACGGAGCAGCGGCGGAGGTTACAGCCCACAAAGAGACTCCAAATCCGGCTGCAGCGGCGGAGCTTTGAGGCCGCAGGAGGTGCACCATGTTCGGCTTGTTCAGCGGGATGGAGGGTGGTGGTGGTGGTGGTGGGGGAACCGGGACAGAACCGAGAAAAATACAAGAAGTAGAAAAAAAAAAAACAGCCTGGAAACAACAACAAAAAAAATGACAAGAGAATTACAAGAAAAGCCAGGAAATAAAAACCCAAATGAAACAAAGAAAAACCTAAAACAAACAATAAAATACTTAAAAATGTATCAATATTTTTCTTTATACGTGCAAAAAAATCATAAAAGTTTTTGTTCTTTAAATGATTTTAATCTGGATGTTATTGTGAACCCTCGTATCTCAACACTGCATTGATTAATTCAAGTGATAAATCAGACCGAGGAGATACGAGGTTTTCACACGGAGCAATAAAAAGATAATTCCTAACACCAGTATTATAGTAGTATTATTCTGTACTAATACTAATAACAATCAGCTCCAGCTTCATCATTAGTAATCATTAATGTTTGTGTCCTCCTCTTTCTAATAGTCATTAAAGGTTCAGTGGAAGAAACCAGTTCATTTCTGAACTAATAAAAGAGCATAAAACAACAACTGGGGAGACACAGGATTTTCAAAGGACAGCAGATTGATAGAAATATACTGATGAAAGTTCAGTTGGGCCAATCAATAATCAAAACAAATCAATAAATTCATTGTTTTATTTTGAATGACAGAATAATTTAAGAAGAAGAAAAGAAGAACATGCAAGAAAAAAATAACAGATTTTTAAGAAATCTCCTTTCCTCTCCTCTTCCTTCCTTCCTTCCTTCCTCCCCTCCTTCCTATAAACACATCTGGAGGATGAGGAGAAAGTTTTGTGATTTGACTTGACTTCCAGATGTTTTTCCATAAAAGAACAAAAAAAGAACACTAAGACCTCCCACTTCATGCACATGATAAGAATAATCAATATTCACTCATAATAGCGATGACAGAAGAGCTGTAGTTTGAATATACACAACAGGAAGTGATTTCTCCTTTTACACAGTCACCAAACATTCTTATTTTTATTCTTACTGTGTTTCAATAGACATTAAGAGTCATCCCAGTTTTCTGACATTTAGATTTTAGTTTTGAATAAACATGATTATCATTTGACATCAGTGAATTGGTGAATCCCACCAGAAGTACTTCTATGTTTCTATCCTTATGCTCAGATCATTTGAAAAATAGAAATTATGATTTGCTAAAAATGAAAATGAGGAAACTACACAATAATTAATATTTAATACTAATTTAATCCTAATTAAATTGTAATCATAATTTTATTCAAAGCATGAATTTACTAATTTTCTTTTTAAAGGATTGATGGAGCAAAATATATTACACTGACTAAAGAGGACTTTATTAATCAATATGATCTGGTATTGATCATTATTATTTGTAGCTGTTTTGTTGATATGAACAATTTGAACATTTAATGTAGAAAAGATCAAACTGATTAGAAAGCTGTGGTTTTGGGTGAACTGACCCTTTGAATGAGAATCCTTTCATCTGAGTCGGGGTCATGACCCCTCCAGAGGTCAGCGCAGAGACGGACAAGGTCGTGAGAGAAAAAAAACTAAATCCAGGAATTATTCTGATTAATATGAATAAATGAAATCTGGAAAATGTAATATTCAACACAAAATGTGTTTTTTAATTAAATTTAATAATATGAAATGATAAAACAATCTGAAATAATTATTTTTTGCTGTCTTTAAGTTGATATTTTAAAAACTCAGACTGATCCAGAGACCAGGCTGACACAGTGGTGTAGTGGTTAGCACTGTTGCCTCACAGTAAGAAGGTACTGGGTTCGATTCCCGGCCCGGGGCCTTTCTGTGTGGAGTTTGCATGTTCTCCTCATGTCTGCGTGGGTTCTCTCTGGTACTCCGGCTTCCTCCCACCATCCAAAAACATGCATGGGGATTAGGTTAATTGGTTAATTTAAATTGACCGTAGGTGTGAATGTGAGTGTGAGTGGTTGTCTGTCTCTATGTGTCCTGTGATGAACTGGACACTTGTCCAGGGTGTACCCTGTCTTTCACCCTAAGACAGCTGGGATAGGCTCCAGCCCCCCTGACCCTATGAGAGGATAAGAGGGAGAAAATGGATGGATGGATGATCCAGAGACCATCACTGACACTGACTGGGGACTGCTGTGATTTTGGGCCTCTGAAGGCCTTCAAGGCCTTGAAGGCTCTGAAGGTCCTTAAGGATCCACTGAGTTCTGGTCTGTGGAAACAACAATTCTTATTCTGACAGGAAGTTAGTGGGAGGAGGAAAGAGTCCTAGTGAAACCAGTGGGATGACTGTTTTTCGTAAAACTACCCAGCAGTTACCTTTGACCTTTGCAACAACGTGAGCGTCAGTTGTTTGTGACAGTGTGTAAAAGGAGAACACAGACCCGGGATCAGTTTGTTAACATGTCTCTTTGTATCCTGGTTTTGGTCACAGTTCATTTCAGGAAGTCCAGGACAGCATGCAGAGAGTCTAAACAGGAAGTGCAATAGGTCCTATGAGGTGTTGAGGAGTGGCCTGGGATAAACACCCTGGTAGTAGGAGGCCTCCAGGGGCTCCATGGTCCTCCCTCCGGTGCTGTATGGGGAGTACTGCAGGGCCTCGTAGGCCTTCAGGTCCAGTTTGTGCTGCTCTGAGGACGACATCAAGTTATTGATGGAGAACGGGTGGTTGAAGGAGTAGTGGGGGTCTTTGAGGTCGTGCACCATGGAGTGGGGGGGTAAGGATAGGGAGGACAGCACCTTCAGGTCCGAGGGCCCGCCGACTCCTCCTCGCAGGTCCAAACCAGGAGGCGAGGCTTGGCTGGAGGAGGAGTCCAGGGCTCCTGGAGGTTTGATGGAGTCCCCAGATGGAGACACCGCCCCCCCTAGCTCCTTCCTGCCGTCGGGCTTCGTCTGCATCTTCTTCTCACACTTGAACCTCTTCTGGCGCCGCAGGTAGCAGCCATTCTCAAACATGTTGCCGGAGTCCGGGTGCAGGGTCCAGTACGAACCCTTCCCTGGTTTGTCCGGCGACCGTGATACTTTGACGAAGCAGTCGTTGAAGGACAGTGAGTGCCGGATGGAGTTCTGCCATCGCTGTTGGTTCTGCCGGTAGTACGGGAACAGGTCCATGATCCACTGGTAGATCTCGCTCAACGTCAGCATCTTGCTGGGCGCCTGTTGGATTGCCATAGTGATGAGTGAGATATAAGAGTAGGGGGGTTTGGCGTGCGGGTAGCTCCGTCTGAACGCTTTATTGTCGCGACCACGGTTCAGCCCACCACTGCTGCCGTATGCCATTCCTGAGCTCACGGTGGGGCTCATGCCCCCGTACGGGTTCAGACCCATGGAGACCTGCTGGGCTGGCACAGAGCTCATACCCGACGGGCTCAAAGTTCCGCCCATAGAGGCCACGCCCCCACCCAGACCTGACATGGCCGCCGGAGCTGGGGCGCCCATCGCGCCTACCGTGGTGGGGCTCAGACCAGTCCCGCTGTACGTCATGTTGAAGGAACTTGATGTGGTCCCACTGCTGGACATGTACCCTGATACTGAGCACATTCCTAGACCAGAACCCATCCCCCCGCCAGCCATTGGAGAGTAGACCTGCAGAGAGACCAGAATCAGTTAGAGGACCAGTGAAACTAGAACCTGCTCAACCAAAACCAGAACCAGGTAGAACAGAAAACATTTTTCCAGTGGAGAATAAGACCAGAACTTGCTGGACAGCACTGTAGAGTCCAGAACCAGTTCTAGCCCACTAAGACCAGTATGAAATATAAAATCAGTTTTTCACTCTATCTTAGGTCCTGGTCTCCCAGACCTGGACCTGGTCCTGGTCTGGCCTGAGCTGGATTAACAGCTCCAACACAGTTGAAAGTGAGTTAGATTAACATTTTAGTTATTGATTTGTGAATATATTTATTATTTTCTGCTGCATCCTCTGATCAATATCAGATACATCTCTCGATGTAGATCAATAGATCAAAGTTTTTAATTTGAAAAGCTCCTTCTTAAACATTATGTGACTCTTCTTAATAAATCCTTTATTTTATAAAACAACCTAAATTAATTCAGGAATTGATCTACTAGTTTTTTTTTCCAGTATCAGTATTATTTTAGTATCAGTGTCTGTAGTTTTATCTAATTAATATATAATGTAAAAATGATATGATATGAATTAAATAATATTTAATAAAGTTCATTTTGGTTTCACATCAAATTTAATTTAAAATAAATTTGATAATTGCATTTGTTTTTAACATATTCAGTGGAGTGATGGAGAAAATACAAAATCTAAATTGAAATATATTTAATGACTAAAGACAATATTTTAATGATCTAAACGCGACTTTCCAGCTGCTGGTTCAAATGATCGGAGGAGATAATAAACACAATTATTTTGCCATAACTCTAAGATTTAATGTAATTATTGTTTATTACTTTCTGTTAACGCCAGTATTTCATATCGTTTATAAAAAAACTTCGGTATTGTAGACTTATTTGTGGTTCGTGTTCTGCAACTCTCAGGTTTCACGTAATTTATTTATGAATGTCACTGTGTGTCAGATTAACTTTACAATCTTTACGCATCATAACCAATATAACCCTTATAACCATAGCATACATATCATTATTATTTGATTAATCGATCAGTGGCTGATCGTTTCGCTCCAAACATATTGAAATAATTCACCTCTAAAATGAAAGTCTTCGTTTTATCGTCATTTTATAATAATAATAATAATGATAATAATAATCATCATAAGTGGAGGTCTGAACTCCTCAATCCGGTTTAATGTTTCACCAGCTTTTTTGCTCCTAAATGTTTGAATGACTTTAACTTACAAACTAAAGTTTAAATAAAAAGAGATCCTGATCCCGAGTTTAAGCTGGAGCCCAAAGTGGTTCGGACCGGGCTGACCCGGGTCCTGCACCCCGCAGTGAGTGTGAACGCGCTGAAGCGGCACCGACCTCCTCGCTGTAATATCCGCTCCAGTCCGGAGCCTCGTGCCCTTCCATCTTCACCGGGCCTAGCATGACGGGAGCTCCCAGACCTGGATCCTGCAGGTCCCGGTCCTGCTTTCTTGGTCCTGTCCCCGGTCTCAGTTTCAGTGTGGGTCCTGGTCCAGGTGAAAGAGAGCCGAACCGAGCCGAGCGGGCAGAGAGAGACAGAGTGGAAGTGAGGCAGAAGAGGAGGTGATGGTGATGGTGATGGTGACCCGGACTGGTGTGGTCCTCCTCCTGCAGGTCCAACCCTCCAGGTCCACACACACACACACACACACACACACACACACACTGGGAGTGATGGGAAATAATGCTTCTCTTGTTGGAAATAACAGGATTCATCTTCAGGTTCACAAAAGACTTTAATCATCTTCAGGATTCTTTTCATTCTTAAAAAAAAAAAAAAAATCAATTTAATGTGATTTTAGAAATTAAGAGAAATTAATGGCCTGGAAGATATTAATTAATAACATAATAGCTGCACATTTTGAGTGCACTAATAGCTAATTAATGGACACTAACAACAACAATTATGATAATGATCAAATGGAAATAATAATAATAATAAACAATAATAAAACAACAATAAAAGTAACAATAACATTAAAATCCAGTCCAATTATTATCTAACCCACTGAATTTAATTAATAAAGGGGTCATTCATGTAATTTTAAAGTTAAATTTTCAGGATTTTAAAAATAATAATCAATAATCATCTTTATTTTACTGCTGAACATATGAAATACTAATGTAAAGAGAGGAAAGGGAGGAGGAGGGCAGGAACTTGATGCTCAGGTTATGCTGCAGTTGAGTTTCAGGTTGGACCAGGTCTTGGTCTGGAGGACTCACCAGGTCTGATCCAAACCTGCTGTTAGTCTTCAGATGCTGATGACATCATGTCTTACCTGTGGAGACATGACTGGGACATGCAATATAATACATTATTATTATTATTATTATTAGTAATAATAATAATAATAATAATAATAATAATTTTAGTTTTTATATTGATGCACGGCTGCAGAAAGCAGTGGTTTTCCTAAAACACAATCATTAATGTCTCCATAAATATTGTAAAATAGGGCATTTATTGATGAGTGAGTGACAGGCATCACCTTCACCTGATGGATGTCTTTATTGGAATACTTGTTCTTTTCCATTTTTTTATTATATTGCTTGATATTGTTGGTCTCTTATGGAAGATTTTAAGAAACTTCCCTCACGATGCTTCTTGTACAAAATTTCAGTTTGATCTTAACTGAGCTTTTTGGATCCTCTGATCCTGGTAGATGATGATGTGCCGCCACCTGCTGGATGAATGATGGAGCTGCAGAGTCTGTGGAGACTTCACTGCTCAGGACTTATTTCTTACAGGTTTATGGGGGATGTGTCTCACAGTTTATTTGCACAGTAAACACATAAATATTGATTATTTTGGAACAAAAAATGTATTATCTCAGTCACAGTAATAAATAGTAAGTTGCAGTGAAATGAAGATGAATAGTATGTTATGATGTGGCATTTTTAACTCAATAAACAGTTTAAAGAAACAGTAAGGTACAGTGAAATAAAGATAAACAGTAGGTTATGATACAGGTATGACTATAAATAGTGCAAATAAATAAACAAACAAACAGTAAGGTGCAGTGAACCAAGATGAACAGAATGATATGCTATGACAATTTTACTATAAATAGTGCAAATAAACAGTGCAGTGAACTGAGGATGAACAGTGTGTTATATAGCATTAGGATAAAACAATAGTAAATAATAGTAAACAAAAGTATTATTATTATTATGAAAAATAAACGGAAATAAGTATTAAGTTAAGACACTGGGGGATCCAGATGTTTAATTTACACTTTAAAAGCAATGTATTAATTACATTATTTATTGTCCTAATTAAGAATTTGGTTTTGCTTTAAAGATTAAGTAATAATTTTTGATTTACTCAAAAAACAAACACACAGAGCTTTGTAAATGTTCTTATCTAATATTTCCAGAGGGCTATTGCACAAATGTAGAATAAAGAAATTCATCTTGGCTTAATTGGTTGCACGTTTGCTAAGCTAGGATGAAAAGGCTTGGCTATGTCAAGCCAGGTGTGCATAGTTGGGATAAGTGTGCGTTCACGGCATTCTTAAATAGACCATGGGATCGAACACAGATTCACCGATGGTTTACTAGATTTACTGTAGGTTTTCCTATATGTTTTTTTCTGTTTTACCTATCTATCCCTCATAAAGAACAAACTTGTGTGGCCAGAAAAGGACCTGGCAGCAAGTTAAAATCAAAGTGACTTTAGATAACAACAACAACAAAAAACGAGGTAAATTGATTATGTGACATTTAATGTCTATGTGATTTTAGCAGTCAAAAAAAAAAACAAAGATAAAAGTGGCACAGGATCTGACCCCAGCAGAGGAGCTGGCACAACATTTAAGGGAGGCCAGTGATGGAGGGGATCCAGGGAGGGATGGTCACAGTCTCAGCAGCCACAGAAACTGTCTGCTTCACACAAGGTACAGATTGCAGTACTACACACAATGAAATAAATATATTACACTGTCTGACTTTGGATTTCCTTGCAGTGTCTGGGAACACATTTACTCTTTTGGACCCATCAGACGATGATCCGGTTAGTACATTTGATAAAGATCTCAGACTTGACATGTATTGTCAAACCTTAATTCAGATTATCTTATATGGCAGGAGGAAGGCACATCTGTAGCAGCTGGATGCACTTCTGCAGATGAGGAGACTGTCACTGGACTCCAGAAGGCTTGAGGTATCATGTCAATTTTGTGGAAATATCCTGCTTATTTAGTCCATAAAGCATATGAAGTCAGTGATGTGGTGCTAATTCAAAACCTGTTTTACAGGATCCAGATGCTGCACAGTCCCCTAAGCCTGGTATCATTGTGAGTATTGGCTACTAAAGTAAATCTACCTTACGCACAAATCCTGCTGTGCTAATTGACATTTCTTTTACAGAATTCTCAAAGAGTGAGAAGACTGTACACAAAACACCTTGAAAAAACAGATAGAGCTGTCAGATGTCAAAATCGCACTAAAAAAGAGAAAGCTGCAAGAAATGGAACTGGACCTAGAAATTAAACGTGACCTGGAAATCAAGAAACTAGATCAAGTGAGTATTTCAGTGCACACAGTAACCATAACTGCAATACAGTATTTTGTTGCTTTTATTTTCTCTCGTCCAGACGAATGAATGACTGCTAATTGAAGAGATTAAAGATTGTCCTCCTTTTTCATGAAAGTGAAGTGGAATTCAAAACATAACCACCAATGCAAAACAGAATGCACATACACAGCAAAAAGTAACATTGAAGCTATTTTATTAAGTAAAGATAGGCAAAATCCTCAAAAAAATTAATATAAAAAGACTCTTGCAATTACAAACGTCAACAATGACTATATATGTGTATATATATGTATATATATATATATATATATATATATATATATATATATATGTACATATCTACACACAGTATATATGTTTATGTGTATATATGTATATATATATATACATATATACACACATATATATATATATATATATATATATATATATATATGTGTGTATATATGTATATATATATATATATACATACATATGTGTAAATTAATGCGGGATAATGGAAATGATGCAACATATTTAGAAGAAACAAGGACATGCTGTAAAACACATTAATTCCTCACAGGATTGATGGTAGAAATACAGGTCAATCACTAGGATTAGCCTGGCTGTTAGCTGTAGAGAATAAATCACCATAATAATTTGAACAGGATAGATTTGACCTGCTTTCATGCAACTGACTTGAGGCTAAATTGAGCCAGGATAACCGACATATCCCGGCTTAATCCCATATCTTGGTTTTGTGCAATACCCCTCAAGAGTCAACAGGTTTTAATCTTAAAAAATATTTTTGTGAGGCAAAAATGAAACACAGGATGAAGAACTGCAAGAGTCTGTTTGCAACAGAAAACAAACCTGATGATAAAATATTTAACTTCAGAAAGTCTGGCTTGAGAAAATGATTTAAGGTGGAACTTCTTGGAAACTAAGAGTCTGCTCTGCTCTGTCACACTGTTGGATCTTTGCTGTCTTTGCTCTTCATCGCCATGTTCTCCGCCTTCTTCATGGCGCATTTCTTCGACCGCCTCATGAGGCAACACTTGACTGTCACTGTGACGACCACCACCAATACCACCAGTGTCGCCACGGAAACCAGCAGCGGGATCAACACGCTGTTTGCTGCAGCTCCAGCACACACTGACGAGTTTTCGTTGTGACGCGTCCCGGCCTCGTCCAAGCAGAAGCACCTGAAGGAGCCCTCGGTGTTCAGGCAGGTGTGCCCGCAGGTGCCACTGGTGCTGCACTCATCAATGTCCACACAGTCTCCATTAATGTCTTTTTGGAAGCCATCCTCACATGGCACACAGATGGTGCTGAAGTTGGCGGGGGAGTTGTCCAGCAGCCGCCACACGGCAGGATGGCCGGAGCAGTGGAGCTCCAGCTGGTCAGCGAACCAGCATTGCACCTGGATCCTGCTGCTGTTGTCACGGTCCAGACTTATAGAGCGGGCACCAGGGATAAGGGGGCGCTGACACAAGTCTGACCCAAACACTGGTCCAGAACCAGGATCAGCTCCTGCCTTCAGCTTTTGGTCAGTTTCTGGTTTTGGTCTTTGGGCAGGACGTTTTGGTTCAGGTTCAGTCGGTTCTGTTTTTTGTGTTACAGGACTAGGTTCAGGGTTAGCTGGTGTAGTAGGTTCTGGTGTAGCAGGTTTATCAAATCCTGGTGGTTGTGGTGCAGCAGGCTCAGCACTGGTCTCTCGGTCTCTCAGTTTACAGATGAACTGGTAACTGTTCTTACAGGTGACTGAGATCAGACCCCACCTTATCACCGCTGACCCATTGAACTGGCCCTTCAGTGCTGCACAGAGAACGGTGGTACAGGTGTGCTTCGGTTCCTCTGTCCAGTGGCTCACCTGCGAGTCCTCACTGCCATCCTCTGTCCACTTGAATCCCCTTAGTGGCAGTGTGGGAACGACACACTGGTTCTTGACTTTCCTCAGCCCAATCCAGAAGATGAACTCATTCTGTTGTCGAGGTGAGGTTGACTCAGAAAGAAGCTTGAGGATGTCTGCAACCTCCTGCTCGGTGGCGAGGGTGGTGAGGACGCCGGGGGAGCAGTCTTCTGCAGCCTGGTTGAAACTGACTTGGGAGTTATGGATGGTGTAATGTGGCGGAAAAGCTGAGTCAGCCCGAAGGTTTCTGAACAGGACCAGAAAGAAAATCCAGTAGAACCAAGACTCCATCTTCCCTGATGTTGTCTGTCAGAACAGAGACACAAACACAAAAATTGCTAACAGTCAACTATTAGGAAGAATAGAAAATCCTTTATTAATCCCGCAAATTTCAGTTTTCACTCTTTTTTTTCTATCACACAGATCATGATGGAGAGGTGTCAGAGTGAGGCAGTGCCTTGCTCCAGGGCTCAAGGAGGTGGAACTAGCACCTCTCCAACTACTAGTCCACTCTCTGAACTTGATGTTAAGAGTTAACTATTAACACTGTCAACCATTAACACTCTCAGGTATTCACACTGAACTAATTTTGTCTCTCTGTTAGAATCAACATATAAATATAAACATCTGAATACTAAAAGTGTTTAGAACAGATACTGATGGGCCTCTTCCATTACTGAATGCTGATAACACTACTACTACTACTACTACTCATAATAATAATAATGATAATGCTGGAAAAGCAAGTCAATTTTAAGCAATAAATAAATAAAAAATAGCTGAGAATCAAAGTGAAAGTGAGATATGGAGATGTGAGAAATCCCAGAGGAGGAAATGTCCTTTTTGGTGGATCTGTTTTACTGAAATTCTGTTTATGTTGAAAATGATAAAAAGAGCAAAAAAAGTCAACTGGAGCAACCTCAAGCAGTCCAGTTGAGTCTTTTTTTTGCTCTTTTTTATTTACCTCGACCTGAATGACTGGGAACTGACACAGACAGTTGAAAATGACAAAAATCTGACTTCCTACCGTCTGATTGATTTAGCTTCTCTCTTTCTTCAGTTTCTTGTTTTCTTCTACTCTTCACTCCTCTACATATTTACTCCACTTTTCCCTTTGTCTTCGTACTGCTGTCTTCCCAGTTTCTCCCAGTTTGTCCTGGTTTCTCTACAGTAGCTCTGCTGCTGACTGCCAGCCTCACCCTTTCCTCCCAGCACAGGAAGTGTGTTGTGTCTTGATATGGCGAGCTGGTTTCCTCCAGAGAGACATTGCTGCTGTGAGTCACTCAGAGAAACCAAATTGATATTTGTACCAAATGCTGTGAGCTTGCATTTCATTGTGAAGTAAACTTTATTAATCAGAAAAGAAATAATTTGCAGCCTTGCTCTGTAATTGGCTGAGGGGAGGATCAAACATAATACATAATAATATGAAAAAGTGAAGGCTTCTCACTCTTTCCATTATTAAGGGAGATGTTGATGATGGTGATGTTGTGTGATGTTTCCACATCAAATTTTCATTGTGGGTCACGAGTATAACAGCAAAAATTTTGCTGGGTCAGGCCAAAACATTGATTTGTTTAAGCAGGAGGAACAAACTTGGGAATTTGTTGAGTGTTGAAGCAACACCAGGTTCCTATTTCCTGAAGGAAGTGTATCGAAGAATGCCAGGAAGTATCTTGCTAGAGGGTGGAGCTATGACTCATGGTAAATTTCCAAGCATCAGATATGCAGTGTTAAACTTCATTAACGCTATAGCGTTGTGGTGTACACTGAAAGATACTTACGATTTACTTAATTAAATAGTGGACATCGGTTGCTCATAAAGTATTTGCTTTGGCAGCAAATCATAAAATTGAGTTAAATCAAAACAAACTATTTACCCAAAAGAGCAAAAGGGGTCAGTTGTACTTGCTTGAGGTTGGCACCTCTTCGTGTTAGGGTTGTCTCTTTTTTGTTTTACCAGAAATGCACAAACTATTATATGTTTAATTTACACAAGTGTTGATATATATTTTTTTCATTCAGGTTTTAGTTCAATTTCCCCAGAGTGACATAGAACTAATTTGCGTATGCACTCCCATTAAAGAGCTTGTAGCTACAGATTTCATTTGTTTTATCTGTTAGAGTAGTGGAGAAGAGGATGTGTTTCCTCTCACTCCATTTGACACATGTTGTGCCTCGTACAATTATTTTTATATATATATATATATATATATATATATATATATATATATATGTGTATGTGTATGTATGTATAATAAATAAATATAATAGGGTCACAGGGGGGCTGGAGCCTATCCCAGCTGTCTTAGGACAAGTGTCCAGTTCATCACAGGACACATAGAGACAGACAACCACTCACACTCACATTCACACCTACGGTCAATTTAAATTAGCCAATTAACCTAATCCCCATGCATGTTTTTGGATGGTGGGAGGAAGCCGGAGTACCCGGAGAGAACCCACACAGACATGGGGAGAACATGCAAACTCCACACAGAAAAGCCCCGGGCCGGGAATCGAACCCAGTACCTTCTTACTGTGAGGCAACAGTGCTAACCACTACACCACCGTGCCGCCCGAGAATACAGTTCAATAGAAACAATATTTAGAGCACCCCCTGAAAATCTCAGAGTAGCCTTTCAGGGCAGCTTGAAGCCCTCTCGGGGGAGCTGAGCTCCCCGTAGCTCCCCTGTAATTCGAATACTCCTACACAGTTTGATCATGTTATTCCAACACAATTCACTTGGAAAAACATCTGGTGTCCAGATGAGTAGAAGAAAACATGTGTGTCCAGGAAATCAATATTAATTCTCAGTCTCTCAGCTTAAGGACACACAATGGAAATGGAATAAAAATAATAATATAAAAGATATAAATATAAAAATATAAGATATAAAACATCTGTATTTGCAGAGGAGATGTGATATTTGCAACAGAAATGTAATACTTGCAATAGAAGTGTAACATTAACAGCATAAATGTAGTATTTGCAGCAGAAATTTGATATTTACACTGGAAATGTGATGAGATTTGCAGCCAGAATTTAATATTTACAACAGAAATGTTAACTTGCAGAGAAAATGTGGAGAAAAATAGATAAAGTGTATCTTAGGGCAAGAACTGGTGGGCTATTGATTGCCAGCAGGGGTGTGTGTGAGAAGAGGTGTGAGTCTGTGTGCGTGTGTGTGTGTGTCACACAACAACGGAATTCTGTGACTCCAACAAAGTTTAAGACGGCTCCGGCATTGTCGGAGACCCAAAAAGGTATTTTCTGCCAACGGGTTCCAGAGTAAGATCTGGCAATGCTGTTTCAGAGTTGCAGTATGTACCCAGTGTTGTTGCTAATGATGACGTCACGTCGTCACGAGACCAGAAGGAGTAGTAAACAAGGACTTCATATGCATGCTCATTGCATTCTTTTGTTCTTTTTCAGGGGTCTCTCTGTATTTCTTTGCAGTACCACGTATCTGCGTGACATATTTATTACATCCTTGTCACTTGTTATCACGTTGCCATGTAGACGTTGTCGTGTGGATGGGGCCTGAGTCTTTTTGTCCTTGTTTTAACGTTTCTGTACCCCTTTCCTGATGGAAGCGGTTCAAACGCTTGTGTGTGTGTGTTGCCCAGGTAGGTGGGGTCGATTGCGATTCATCTGGCCATCCTCTGGACTCAGGCAGTGTAGACTCAGTCCAGATCTGGTAGACGGTGGCCCACAATCCCCTGTGCTGTCCTCACTACCCGGGTTAAATTTTCCTGTGCTGTGCAGCTGCCATACCACACCGTCATACTGAGACACAGGATGCTCTCAATAGTGGGTCTGTAAAAGTTTGCAAGCAGCTGAGGAGAGAGTCCAGTTCGCTTCAGCTTCCTGAGAAAGAAGAGTCGTTGTTAGGGCTTCTTCACCAGGTGTGAAGTGTTCACAGTCCAGAGCCCCTTTCACACTGTATAAAAAACCCACGTTGACCTGGTTTTTCATGCAGTGTAAAAAGGTCAACGCAGCATTTTGACGCGGGTCTGTCATGTTCCATCTGTCTGTTTCAATTAAGTTGCCCATTTTTGTCTTGTGCCTGAATGTTGTCCTGTGACTCCCTGGTTTTATTTTGAAGTAATCCTGTCTTCCTCTTGTTTCAGGTGTTTTAGCTTCCTGCCCTCCTGTGTTCCCACCTGTGTGATTGTCTTGCTCCACCCTGATTGTTTCCACCTGTGTCCCATTACCTCATGTTTAAGTAGTTCTGTCTCCCCTTTCTCTTTGTGTGAGTATCTTGTCTGATCATGTTCTCAGTCTAAAGTCTCAGTCCCCAACTGTGTTTCTGGTGTTTCCCTCTTGGCTCCCTAATGGTTCCTTTTTGTAAGTTGTGCAGCCTCAATTAATTAGTTAGTTCACTTAGTTAATTTTGTTTTTGTTATTAAGTCCTCCCTAGAGTAGAGCCCTTCAGTTCATCCATAGATTTTTCCTTTTTGAGTGTTTTGATTTGTACTTTGCATAGCCTCTTTAGATTTGAGTGCCTTTGTATTTCCTATTTGTAACCCCTGATAAAAATAAAATATATATATTTTTTTATGCAAACAAAGGACACTCAAAATAACAGCAATAAAACCAAACAACAAAACAACCTTAAAGCTACTGAGCGTCCTGAAAAAGAAAAGTACATTTTGTGTCTGGTATTCTGTAGTGAACAGAAGCTGCATCCTCCAGCGTTGAGCTAGATATGCAAAGTAGATACTGTTGCTAGTTACTTCATTCCAAAACTAAGTCATTTACTTTGTTGATTACTTACACCAAAAGTAACATGTTACTGTTAAAAGTAATGATTTAAATTCTGACAACATCACTCAAACGCCGGGCTCCCAATGCTGCTGCAGTGACATTAATGTTCTACTTTACCAGCGATGTTTGTCTCCTTATGCTGGAAAGTGGGGGGAAATCAGTGTTACTATAAATCTGAAAGGGACATGTCCCACCATCCACAGAGACATCGAGTTCATCAATCAGGAAAATCTTTTACCAAATAGCAGACAAATTTGCAACGTAACTGAGATGCATTAGAGTATTAGTTACTGTCAAAAATAATGTTGTTACCGTGACTCGTTTCTATTAACGATGCTTTAATGCACAACACTGCATGCCTCAGCTTAAATGCTGTCATCACAGCCGTGCTGCCTGTGGAGCATGTTAGTCTTTGTCTTTGATGTGTTTAGGGAGAAATGTTCCCAAACTTTAGATCTTGTAGCCTGTGATGTTGTTGCAGTCGTCGTAGCAATTTCTCTCTTGCTTGCCGGTCAACGGTCGCGCTGACTCGTGCCTATTTGTTTAATAACAATAATAATAATACGAGTGGTGACATCACTGACAATTATCAACAAATGAATTCATCTGCAACGAATTTCACGAATTTCAGAGTACGTTGACTAGTCTTTGCACCCCTAGTTCTTTTCTTTTGTAATTTGTATAGCCTGTGAAGTTTAGCCTTAGTCTGGGTTAGGGGTTGGGTTAGGGTTATGGGTTAGTAATTGTGGGTGTAACTTAGTTTGCACTGACCTACTGATCATAAATAAGAAATACGTATTTAAAAAAAACAAAAAAACAAAAAAAAAAGGGTTAGGGTTAAGGGTTAGGGGAAGAAATATACTGTCCCTCCAAATGGAGGGGACAGGAATGCACGGTCCTCGGACGAGGGACCGGAGACCCCCACTGACCTTCTTGCTGTGGTTTAGCCTTTGTTATATATTAATAATGTCCGTCAGTTGTCCTTTGTTTGGTCTTGTCTTAGTCGTTGTTGTTGTTTGTTCTGCTTGTCTTCATTTTGTCCCCTCATTATGTTTGGTTTTGTTGTCTTTCTTTTCCTTCCCTACTGTCTTGCTCTAGTTGTTTACATTCTTCTTGCCCTTACTTCCTGACTTGGTTTACTTTGCTTTCCATTTTGGTGTGTACACTGTTTCTTTGTTTTAGGCTTACTTTTTCTTCATCTTGCCTTTTGCTTGGTTTACTTTTGCGTTCCGCTATGGTGTTTACATTATTTCTTTGTTTTAGGCGTACTTTTTCTTCTTGCCTTTTGTTTACTTGTTTGTCTTCTGTATGCCCTGTGCGCAACGTTTCGACTTTTCTGTGTCTTCTTCAGGCAAAGCATACAGAGAATGGCACCCCCTAGTCTGCACAATCATGGCACCCCCAAACATGTCCTTCCTCTTCCACAACCAAAACCAAACTGAGCAAACGCCCCCAGTACTCTTGCTTTTATACTTTGCTTTTAGTCCACACTGTTTGTAATGAATTGCGTTTTTTAACCACAGTTTTTAGTCTTTACTGTTTTTACTACCTACTTGAGTTTTAATGATGTATTTTTTAACCTTAATTTTTATTAATTTTTAATGCTACTATTTTTAATGAGTACTTAATTTACGTTTTTTAATCGTGGAGGGGTGGGAGGGGTTAGGGTCTTAGGGTTAGGGTTAGGGTTAGGGGTTAGGGTTAGGATTGATGGTTAGGTTTTGTCCCTGGCCAGGGACAAAACTTGCTCGGGCCATCCCCCCGTCCGCAGCCCGACGAGCTGGTGGAGCCGAGGCCTGGCGACGGCGCTTGCCATAACGCACCTCGGTCCACTCGTCCCTCCACTGAGCCATCACACTTGGAGGTAGGTGACAGGAAGGTGTAGGTGTGTGTGTGTGTTGTGCGTGTGCGTGAATATGAGAGTGAATTTAAATTGATGTTGTTGTTGTTGTTTTTTGTCTTTTAAATTAAAGACTTAAAAGAAAATTGTCTTTAAAAAGACATTTGGGCACAGTTGAGTGCAAAAATAAAGAAAAACAATGAAAATAAAACAGATGAACAAAAATATTTATTTTTCAAAAAACAATAGTGTACCCCTATGCAACGTTTCGACCTATATAAAGGTCTTCTTCAGGCCAGGTACACTGGAAAAGGAAAAAAATGAGAGTCAGAAAGAGGTACAGGCTGAGTAGAGTCTCTGTGTGTTGCTCCTTCGACCGCTCTGAGTGCAGTGACTGAGCAGTGAGATCTGCCCAGGCAACAG
>CM056560.1:49918-69179 GCA_029721515.1 Synanceia verrucosa | reverse complement strand
AATGTGTCATGTTTTTATGTATATTTAAATTTGTAAATAGTTTCATTAGTTTATATATTATTATTTATGACTAAATGTGTTATGTTTTTTGTGTATATTTAAATTTGTAAATAGTTTCAGCATGATTAAAGCTACAATTGCTGTGTTATATGATTGATGTATGATTAAAGATGAGAACTTAGAGGACTGCTATAAAGAATGTTGAAAAGTGCTATTATTCGTTATATTTCCCTGGACGTCCTCTGCGCAAGTTGTGTTAATCTACCAAACTGACCACTTTGGAGCTTAAGCTTGAAACTTGTTCACTTACAAGGACAGAGTAGCAGAGGAAAATCAGAAGAACTAAACCAGAGGATCCACTGAGGAGAAGATTAACCATTTTCCAACCAGCTGTGGATGTGATTTGGACTTTGGAGTTATTCTGTCTCTGCCTGCAACATGATTTGAGTAATTTGAAAGCCTTTGTGGATTTTGAACAAGATCACTCATTTTTTACAAGTTCCTCTTTTCAGCAGAAAAGGATTGTATGGGCGGCCAGCTGCACCTTTCTCTGTCTTTCTCTATTTTTTATAGACACTATATTTTTTGGACTGATTTTGGATTTTTGGACTGATTCACCTCCAGAGACTTTTTAAAATCAATACTTGAATAATTAACAAAGACAATCATTTTGAGCTGCTTTGCAACTGCCTTGTTTAAAACATCAATTTCAATAAATTAAAATCTGCAGTTAAAGCAACGTTTCTGGACTTCACTTCACTTCACTCTGGACTTTTTATCACTTCTCAACTTGTGGTCTTCTAGTATGCTCATCATCAACTGGTGGTTCCTATAGGTTGCTCTAGCCAATTAAATTAAACAAACCCTTGGGACTCCAGTCGTTCAGAGGACATATGTAGTTAACAAGAAACACATGCTTATACTTTATCTAAATCGCCTCTTCCTCCAGGGTCACAGCTGTTATCCCGTGTTTTCCCTATGGCCAGAGGGATAAGAGCACCACCAACGCTCTAAACAGCAAAGAGTGGCACCACACATAGAGCATGTACACTTACTACCCTGCCTGGTCTTCATATCCCACTGTGTAAACCCTAATACCCCAGTTTGATATAGTTTTTGTCAATAGTTTTATTAGTTTATTTGTTATTGTTTATTAGAAAATATGTTATGTTTTTTGTGTATATTTAAATTTGTAAATAGTTTCATTAGTTTATATATTATTATTTATGACTAAATGTGTTATGTTTTTTGTGCATATTAAAATTGGTAAATAGTTTCATTAGTTTATATATTATTATTTATGACTAAATGTGTTATGTTTTTTGTGCATATTAAAATTGGTAAATAGTTTCATTAGTTTATATATATTATTATTTATGACTAAATATGTTATGTGTTAAATTTGTAAATAGTTTCATTCGTTTAATTATTATTTATGACTAAATGTGTTATGTTTTTTGTGTATAGTTAAAGTTGCAAATAGTTTCATTAGTTTATATATTATTATTTATGACTAAATGTGTTATGTTTTTGTGTATATTTAAATTTGTAAACAGTTTCATTAGTTTATATATTATTATTTATGACTAAATGTGTTATGTTTTTGTGCATATTTAAATTTGTAAATAGTTTCATTAGTTTATATATTATTATTTATGACTAAATGTGTTGTGTTTTTGTGTATATTTAAATTTGTAAATAGTTTCAGTAGTTTATATATTATTATTTATGACTAAATGTGTTATGTTTATTGTGTATATTTAAATTTGTAAATAGTTTCATTAGTTTATATATTATTATTTATGACTAAATGTGTTATGTTTTTGTGCATATTTAAATTTGTAAATAGTTTCATTAGTTTATATATTATTATTTATGACTAAATGTGTTGTGTTTTTGTGTATATTTAAATTTGTAAACAGTTTCATTAGTTTATATATTATTATTTATGACTAAATGTGTTATGTTTTTGTGCATATTTAAATTTGTAAATAGTTTCATTAGTTTATATATTATTATTTATGTCTAAATGTGTTATGTTTTTTTGTGTATATTAAAATTTGTAAATAGTTTCATTAGTTTATATATTATTATTTATGACTAAATGTGTTATGTTTATTGTGTATATTTAAATTTGTAAATAGTTTCAGTAGTTTATATATTATTATTTATGACTAAATGTGTTATGTTTTTTTGTGTATATTTAAATTTGTAAATAGTTTCTATTATTCATTTATGACTAAATGTGTTATGTTTATTGTGTATATTTAAATTTGCAAATAGTTTCATTAGTTTACATATTATTATTTCTGACTAAATGTGTTATGTTTTTATGTATATTTAAATTTGTAAATAGTTTCATTAGTTTATATATTATTATTTATGACTAAATGTGTTATGTTTTTATGTATATTTAAATTTGTAGTTTCAGTAGTTTATATATTATTATTTATAACTAAATGTGTTATGTTTTTATGTATATTTAAATTTGTAAATAGTTTCAGTAGTTTATATATTATTATTTATGACTAAATGTGTTGTATGTGTTTTTTGTGTATATTTAAATTTGCAAATAGTTTCAGTAGTTTATATATTATTATTTATGACTAAATGTGTTGTGTTTTTTTGTGTATATTAAAATTTGTAAATAGTTTCATTAGTTTATGTATTATTATTTATGACTAAATGTGTTATGTTTTTATGTATATTTAAATTTGTAGTTTCATTAGTTTATATATTATTATTTATGACTAAATGTGTTATGTTTTTGTGTATATTTAAATTTGTAAATAGTTTCATTAGTTTATATATTATTATTTATGACTAAATGTGTTATGTTTTTGTGTATATTTAAATTTGTAAGTAGTTTCATTAGTTTATATATTATTATTTATGACTAAATGTGTTATGTTTTTATGTATATTTAAATTTGTAAATAGTTTCATTACTTTATATATTATTATTTATGACTAAATGTGTTATGTTTTGTGTATATTTAAATTTGTAAACAGTTTCATTAGTTTATGTATTATTATTTATGACTAAATGTGTTATGTTTTTAAGTATATTTAAATTTGTAAATAGTTTCAGTAGTTTATATATTATTATTTATGACTAAATGTGTTGTGTTTTTGTGTATATTTAAATTTGTAAATAGTTTCATTAGTTTATATATATTATTATTTATGACTAAATGTGTTATGTTTTTATGTATATTTAAATTTGTAAATAGTTTCAGTAGTTTATATATTATTATTTATGACTAAATGTGTTGTTTTTTGTGTATATTAAAATTTGTGTTTTTGTGTATAGTTAAAGTTGCAAATAGTTTCATTAGTTTATATATTATTATTTATGACTAAATGTGTTATGTTTTTTGTGTATATTTAAATTTGTAAACAGTTTCATTAGTTTATATATTATTATTTATGACTAAATGTGTTATGTTTTTGTGCATATTTAAATTTGTAAATAGTTTCATTAGTTTATATATTATTATTTATGACTAAATGTGTTGTGTTTTTGTGTATATTTAAATTTGTAAACAGTTTCATTAGTTTATATATTATTATTTATGACTAAATGTGTTATGTTTTTGTGCATATTTAAATTTGTAAATAGTTTCATTAGTTTATATATTATTATTTATGACTAAATGTGTTGTGTTTTTTGTGTATATTTAAATTTGTAAATAGTTGTAGTTTCAGTAGTTTATATATTATTATTTATAACTAAATGTGTTATGTTTTTATGTATATTTAAATTTGTAAATAGTTTCAGTAGTTTATATATTATTATTTATGACTAAATGTGTTGTGTTTTTGTGTATATTTAAATTTGCAAATAGTTTCAGTAGTTTATATATTATTATTTATGACTAAATGTGTTGTGTTTTTTGTGTATATTAAAATTTGTAAATAGTTTCATTAGTTTATGTATTATTATTTATGACTAAATGTGTTATGTTTTTATGTATATTTAAATTTGTAGTTTCATTAGTTTATATATTATTATTTATGACTAAATGTGTTATGTTTTTGTGTATATTTAAATTTGTAAATAGTTTCATTAGTTTATATATTATTATTTATGACTAAATGTGTTATGTTTTTTGTGTATATTTAAATTTGTAAGTAGTTTCATTAGTTTATATATTATTATTTATGACTAAATGTGTTATGTTTTTATGTATATTTAAATTTGTAAATAGTTTCATTACTTTATATATTATTATTTATGACTAAATGTGTTATGTTTTTTTGTGTATATTTAAATTTGTAAATAGTTTCATTAGTTTATGTATTATTATTTATGACTAAATGTGTTATGTTTTTAAGTATATTTAAATTTGTAAATAGTTTCAGTAGTTTATATATTATTATTTATGACTAAATGTGTTATGTTTATTGTGTATATTTAAATTTGTAAATAGTTTCATTAGTTTATATATTATTATTTATGACTAAATGTGTTGTGTTTTTTTTGTGTATATTTAAATTTGTAAATAGTTTCATTAGTTTATATATTATTATTTATGACTAAATGTGTTATGTTTTTATGTATATTTAAATTTGTAAATAGTTTCAGTAGTTTATATATTATTATTTATGACTAAATGTGTTGTTTTTGTGTATATTAAAATTTGTGTTTTTGTGTATAGTTAAAGTTGCAAATAGTTTCATTAGTTTATATATTATTATTTATGACTAAATGTGTTATGTTTTTTTGTGTATATTTAAATTTGTATACAGTTTCATTAGTTTATATATTATTATTTATGACTAAATGTGTTATGTTTTTGTGCATATTTAAATTTGTAAATAGTTTCATTAGTTTATATATTATTATTTATGACTAAATGTGTTGTGTTTTTTGTGTATATTTAAATTTGGAAACAGTTTCATTAGTTTATATATTATTATTTATGACTAAATGTGTTATGTTTTTGTGCATATTTAAATTTGTAAATAGTTTCATTAGTTTATATATTATTATTTATGACTAAATGTGTTGTGTTTTTTGTGTATATTTAAATTTGTAAACAGTTTCATTAGTTTATATATTATTATTTATGACTAAATGTGTTGTTTATTGTGTATATTTAAATTTGCAAATAGTTTCAGTAGTTTACATATTATTATTTATGACTAAATGTGTTATGTTTATTGTGTATATTTAAATTTGCAAATAGTTTCAGTAGTTTACATATTATTATTTATGACTAAATGTGTTATGTTTTTTGTGTATATTTAAATTTGTAAATAGTTTCATTAGTTTATATATTATTATTTCTGACTAAATGTGTTATGTTTTTATGTATATTTAAATTTGCAAATAGTTTCATTAGTTTATATATTATTATTTATGACTAAATGTGTTATGTTTTTGTGTATATTTAAATTTGTAAATAGTTTCAGTAGTTTATATATTATTATTTATAACTAAATGTGTTATGTTTTTATGTATATTTAAATTTGTAAATAGTTTCAGTAGTTTATATATTATTATTTATGACTAAATGTGTTGTGTTTTTGTGTATATTTAAATTTGCAAATAGTTTCAGTAGTTTATATATTATTATTTATGACTAAATGTGTTGTATTTTGTGTATATTAAAATTTGTGTTTTTGTGTATATTTAAATTTGTAAATAGTTTCAGTAGTTTATATATTATTATTTATGACTAAATGTGTTATGTTTTTATGTATATTTAAATTTGTAAATAGTTTCAGTAGTTTATATATCATTATTTATGACTAAATGTGTTGTTTTTGTGTATATTAAAATTTGTGTTTTTGTGTATATTTAAATTTGTAAATAGTTTCAGTAGTTTATATATTATTATTTATGACTAAATGTGTTATGTTTTTATGTATATTTAAATTTGTAAATAGTTTCAGTAGTTTATATATTATTATTTATGACTAAATGTGTTATGTTTTTATGTATATTTAAATTTGTAAATAGTTTCAGTAGTTTATATATTATTATTTATGACTAAATGTGTTGTTTTTGTGTATATTAAAATTTGTGTTTTTGTGTATAGTTAAAGTTGCAAATAGTTTCATTAGTTTATATATTATTATTTATGACTAAATGTGTTGTTTTATTGTGTATATTTAAATTTGTAAACAGTTTCATTAGTTTATATATAATTATTTATGACTAAATGTGTTGTTTATTGTGTATATTTAAATTTGTAAATAGTTTCATTAGTTTATATATTATTATTTATGACTAAATGTGTTGTTTTTTTGTGTATATTAAAATTTGCAAATAGTTTCATTAGTTTATATATTATTATTTATGACTAAATGTGTTGTTTATTGTGTATATTTAAATTTGTAGACAGTTTCATTAGTTTATATATTATTATTTATGACTAAATGTGTTATGTTTTTTGTGCATATTTAAATTTGCAAATAGTTTCATTAGTTTATATATTATTATTTATGACTAAATGTGTTATGTTTTTATGTATATTTAAATTTGTAGACAGTTTCATTAGTTTATATATTATTATTTATGACTAAATGTGTTGTTTTTGTGTATATTTAAATTTGTAAATAGTTTCAGTAGTTTATATATTATTATTTATAACTAAATGTGTTTTAAAGTTGCAAATAGTTTCAGTAGTTTATATATTATTATTTATGACTAAATGTGTTATGTTTTTGTGTATATTTAAATTTGTAAATAGTTTCATTAGTTTATAAATTATTATTTATGACGAAATGTGTTATGTTTTTGTGTATATTTAAATTTGTAAATAGTTTCAGTAGTTTATATATTATTATTTATAACTAAATGTGTTATGTTTATTGTGTATATTTAAATTTGTAAATAGTTTCAGTAGTTTATATATTATTATTTATGACTAAATGTGTTATGTTTTTTGTGTATATTAAAATTTGTAAATAGTTTCATTAGTTTATATATAATTATTTATGTCTAAATGTGTTGTTTATTGTGTATATTTAAATTTGTAAATAGTTTCATTAGTTTATATATTATTATTTATGACTAAATGTGTTGTTTTTTGTGTATATTAAAATTTGCAAATAGTTTCATTAGTTTATATATTATTATTTATGACTAAATGTGTTATGTTTTTTTGCATATTTAAATTTGCAAATAGTTTCATTAGTTTATATATTATTATTTATGACTAAATGTGTTATGTTTTTTGTGTATATTAAAATTTGTAAATAGTTTCATTAGTTTATATATAATTATTTATGTCTAAATGTGTTATGTTTATTGTGTATATTTAAATTTGTAAATAGTTTCATTAGTTTATATATAATTATTTATGACTAAATGTGTTGTTTATTGTGTATATTTAAATTTGTAAATAGTTTCAGTAGTTTATATATTATTATTTATGACTAAATGTGTTATGTTTATTGTGTATATTTAAATTTGTAAATAGTTTCAGTAGTTTATATATTATTATTCATGACTAAATGTGTCATGTTTTTTGTGTATGTTAAAATTTGAAAATAGTTTCAGTAGTTTATATATTATTATTTATGACTAAATGTGTTGTTTTTTGTGTATATTAAAATTTGTGTTTTTGTGTATAGTTAAAGTTGCAAATAGTTTCATTAGTTTATATATAATTATTTATGTCTAAATGTGTTGTTTATTGTGTATATTTAAATTTGTAAATAGTTTCATTAGTTTATATATTATTATTTATGACTAAATGTGTTGTTTTTGTGTATATTAAAATTTGCAAATAGTTTCATTAGTTTATATATTATTATTTATGACTAAATGTGTTATGTTTATTGTGTATATTTAAATTTGTAGTTTCATTAGTTTATATATTATTATTTATGACTAAATGTGTTATGTTTTTTGTGTATATTTAAATTTGCAAATAGTTTCATTAGTTTATATATTATTATTTATGACTAAATGTGTTATGTTTTTGTGTATATTTAAATTTGTAAATAGTTTCATTAGTTTATATATTATTATTTATGACTAAATGTGTTGTTTTTTGTGTATATTTAAATTTGTAAATAGTTTCAGTAGTTCATATATTATTATTTATAACTAAATGTGTTTTAAAGTTGCAAATAGTTTCAGTAGTTTATATATTATTATTTATGACTAAATGTGTTATGTTTTTGTGTATATTTAAATTTGTAAATATTTTCATTAGTTTATATATTATTATTTATGACTAAATGTGTTATGTTTTTGTGTATATTTAAATTTGTAAATAGTTTCAGTAGTTTATATATTATTATTTATGACTAAATGTGTTATGTTTATTGTGTATATTTAAATTTGTAAATAGTTTCAGTAGTTTATATATTATTATTTATGACTAAATGTGTTATGTTTTTTGTGTATATTAAAATTTGTAAATAGTTTCATTAGTTTATATATAATTATTTATGTCTAAATGTGTTGTTTATTGTGTATATTTAAATTTGTAAATAGTTTCATTTATTTATATATTATTATTTATGACTAAATGTGTTGTTTTTTGTGTATATTAAAATTTGCAAATAGTTTCATTAGTTTATATATTATTATTTATGACTAAATGTGTTATGTTTATTGTGTATATTTAAATTTGCAAATAGTTTCATTAGTTTATATATTATTATTTATGACTAAATGTCTTATGTTTATTGTGTATATTTAAATTTGCAAATAGTTTCATTTGTTTATATATTATTATTTATGACTAAATGTGTTATGTTTTTGTGCATATTTAAATTTGCAAATAGTTTCATTAGTTTATATATTATTATTTATGACTAAATGTGTTGTTTATTGTGTATCTTTAAATTTGTAAATAGTTTCATTAGTTTAATTATTATTTATGACTAAATGTGTTATGTTTTTGTGTATAGTTAAAGTTGCAAATAGTTTCAGTAGTTTATATATTATTATTTATGACTAAATGTGTTATGTTTTTATGTATATTTAAATTTGTAAATAGTTTCATTAGTTTATATATTATTATTTATGACTAAATGTGTTATGTTTTTGTGCATATTTAAATTTGCAAATAGTTTCATTAGTTTATATGTTATTATTTATAACTAAATGTGTTATGTTTTTTGTGTATATTTAAATTTGTAAATAGTTTCAGTAGTTTATATATTATTATTTATGACTAAATGTGTTATGTTTATTGTGTATATTTAAATTTGTAAATAGTTTCAGTAGTTTATATATTATTATTTATGACTAAAAGTGTTGTTTTTTGTGTATATTAAAATTTGTGTTTTTTGTGTATAGTTAAAGTTGCAAATAGTTTCATTAGTTTATATATAATTATTTATGTCTAAATGTGTTGTTTATTGTGTATATTTAAATTTGTAAATAGTTTCATTAGTTTATATATTATTATTTATGACTTGTTACGGCCCTCGCGCCGTGTTGTGTTGTGTGTGTGTATGTGTGCGTGTCTCTCTCTCTCTCTCTCAGTTGCTCCTCCAGGTTCGTTCTCCCCTCCCCCGATCAGCAGGTGTGTTCACTCCGCTCATCAGCTGATTGCAAGTAAAAGCTGGAGAAGAGGTGCGGCCCGGGGAGAGGAGGAGAGAGAGGAGATGGAGACAGTGACAGTCAGGATTGGTGGTGGAAGCAGTTAGCAGCTTGTGGCAACAGTGGTTGTGTGGTTTACGAGTTTTCATGTGTGGAAAGAGAGCGTAGTTTTGTGGCTGTTGTTTCCTTTCTCCCCAGGTGTGGTGGTGTTTTGAGTTGTCATTTGATTTCAGTGTGTGTTTTTTGTGTATATTTAAATTTGTAAATAGTTTCAGTAGTTTATATATTATTATTTATAACTAAATGTGTTTTAAAGTTGCAAATAGTTTCATTAGTTTATATATTATTATTTATGACTAAATGTGTTATGTTTTTGTGTATATTTAAATTTGTAAATGGTTTCATTAGTTTATATATAATTATTTATGTCTAAATGTGTTGTTTATTGTGTATATTTAAATTTGTAAATAGTTTCATTAGTTTATATATTATTATTTATGACTAAATGTGTTGTGTTTTTGTGTATATTTAAATTTGTAAATAGTTTCATTAGTTTATATATTATTATTTATGACTAAATGTGTTGTTTTTTGTGTATATTTAAATTTGTAAATAGTTTCAGTAGTTTATATATTATTATTTATAACTAAATGTGTTATGTTTTTGTGTATATTTAAATTTGTAAATAGTTTCATTAGTTTATATATTATTATTTATGACTAAATGTGTTATGTTTTTGTGTATATTTAAATTTGCAAATAGTTTCATTAGTTTATATATTATTATTTATGACTAAATGTGTTATGTTTTTGTGTACATTCAAATTTGTAAATAGTTTCATTAGTTTATATATTATTATTTATGACTAAATGTGTTATGTTTTTGTGTATATTTAAATTTGTAAATAGTTTCAGTAGTTTTATATATTATTATTTATGACTAAATGTGTTATGTTTTTATGTATATTTAAATTTGTAAATAGTTTCAGTAGTTTATATATTATTATTTATGACTAAATGTGTTATGATTATTGTGTATATTTAAATTTGTAAATAGTTTCAGTAGTTTATATATTATTATTTATGACTAAATGTGTTATGTTTATTGTGTATATTTAAATTTGTAAATAGTTTCAGTAGTTTATATATTATTATTTATGACTAAATGTGTTATGTTTTTGTGTATATTAAAATTTGTAAATAGTTTCAGTAGTTTATATATTATTGTTTATGACTAAATGTGTTGTTTTTATGTATATTTAAATTTGTAAATAGTTTCAGTAGTTTATATATTATTATTTATGACTAAATGTGTTATGTTTTTTGTGTATATTTAAATTTGTAAATAGTTTCAGTAGTTTATATATTATTATTTATGACTAAATGTGTTGTTTTTGTGTATATTTAAATTTGTAAATATGCACACTCTGGACCAGCGAGGCAAAGTAGAAACTGATTTTGATACTGTTTTGCCTGTTGGTTAACTTACCGCAGCCTCCTCCTCAGTGAGGGCAAATGTGGCAATTTGCATGGTTGACGTTTTATGTCGGCTGACCCCCACGCACACTCGTCCATCGACTGTCCTTTTGTTGACCCACTCTTCTGTCTGTAAAACAATAAAGGAAACAGTTAGAAATTGAATGACACGAATACAGTTACTCTGTTCTACTGAACCATCTACGGAGCTCATACAATACATTGTACCAACTGAAGAAACACTGTGAGGAACAAGTACTTACAGTAAGTCCTTCCACTGCTCCCGGTCTCTGGAAGTGCTTAAGGATGAGGATGGCCTCGCAGTAGTAACGGAAAAGGGTCTTTTCCTCATCTGTCACACGCTGCTTCTCCAGGAGCTTCCCGTAGATGCCCAGCATGTCATTCTTTGAGACACGCAGTACTTTCTGGCAGTCGTGGAGAGTCACCTTGTTGTTTATGAAGCGGTCGTACCTGGAATGTCAAGATAAAGCAAAGGAGGGTTATATTAGATTTTTCAGTATCACATAATTCTGGCACTTTTTACGATCTATGTGAGAGCAGTCATTAAATGAAAGGGAGATGAACTCACCTTTTTTTGCAAGTGTCCCTACTGAGGGACTTTGCCACTGGCTTCCTCAAGGTGTTGAGAAGCTCGATGTACGCCTGGCACTTCCTGTGGAAATCCGTGTCCTCTGCAGCCAAGTCAAGGCGAGTCTTGACGTATTGGACTAAGCGGATCATGTTCTTGATGTAGTTGATGATCGTGGGCGGGCCCATCTGCACTCCCTTAAGGCGGTTCAGGAAGTCCTGGGTCTCTGTGCTTTTCAGCAGAAAGTCGATGTTGACTTCATCCCCACTGGGCTGCATGTACCTCAGCATCCTGGATACGTTGTCGACCTGTGATGAAAGATGAAGACACAGCGTGTGAAATGGTGATGCCGAGGCCCACACTCCAAGCTGCAGAGGACTGTAGCGGCGCAGAGTACACTATGTTGTGCTCCAGTATACAGGGTAGGGTTAGTTCTTACCTCCTGTTGGCAGTTTGGGACCTGCAGATTGTCGGTCAGGTGTTTTTTAAAGCCTGTCAACAACGCAGCTTCACGTGGGAACTTTTCGTAAAGTCCCGTCTGCTGCATCCTGACCCGAAGCGTTGTCTGGGGCTGGGCCGTGTCCCTGAGAAGATACAGGGAAAAATTAGTTCAAGTACACTTCCAGATGGTTACAGCAAAATATCATTGTTTGAACGTGTGTGTTCAGTGACGTTGTGAACTTACTTCTGCCACATTGGGTCACCAGCATCACTGTTGGAACCGGAGCTGCTGGTCTCTTCAGAACTGCGCTGTTCTCTACTGGCACTTGCCACAACGGGAGCTTGGTGGGCGGCGGATGAAGTTGTCGGCTGCTCGTCGGTGTGCTCTTCGTTGGTGGGGCATTGGTTATCAGAAAGTGTTTTCTACGAAGTTCTGCCAGAAGAGCCAGTCTGGAGGGCTTGTCGGAGATCAACCGACACAGGACGTTGTAGTCCCAGGTTCTGCCTTGGCGGGTCCAATCCTTCATTGAATCCTTGGCTCTCTGCAGCTCAGCCTGTCTCTCTGCTGCTGTATTGTGCTTCATGCACACTCTGGCCAAGTGGACAGGCAGTGTGTCCTGGGGTTTCTGGCACAGCAGGCAGTAGATGATGCGACGATCTCTGTGACAATGACAATAGAAACATCAAGAGTAAGACGTACTGTGAATATAATAATTTCATGTGAAACAGTAGTGAGTCAGAGTACAAAACTAAGTGAGGATTGAAACATTTTAAAAGTGAGACTGGGAGATATGTGCATTAAAAAGAACAGATTCTAAACCAAAAGCACAAATAAGAAAAGATATACCAGATATAACAATTATGAACGTACCCCTTTCCAGCCATATTCCTGTCTCCAAAGGCAAGATGATAGTCTCTCTCCAAAAGCAAGGGTACCGTGTGTGATGAAATCACAACAGTGATGAAGTAGACTTTTACTGCAGGTTTTATCCTCCTTTGCAGGAAGGTATGGCCCCCACTGCAGGCGGGGCCGCAAGACTGGACAGCCAATCACAGATGTGCTGACCACATGTAAATGAGTGCCGCCAATTGTTAACGACACTTCAAGCTTTAAAATTATGTGTAACATGTTTGATTTCAATAAAGTTTCAAAGTGACATGCTGAAATGAGCAGATTTTCACCCAAATGCTCCCTGAGAACAAAAGCTACTGTATGTATGTGAAGCCAAATTAGACACATGTCTCATTTCAAGTAACATTTTGAAAAATACTTGATCAAAAGTCAAAAGTAAGGAAAAATAGAGGTTACAAGTATTAAAAATAGCCAGAAAATAACCCACTGAACGTATGTTTTAAAACTCAAGAAGGTATAACCACTGCAATATTGGTGTCAATTGAAAGCTCTTGATGTAACCCTTCCAATGCTGTATCAACCAACAATATTTTTGTAATAGAGTAAATTTTACTTAAATTCTTGGTAATCACAGTTTAACTTTGAAAATTATCATGAAGCCAATGCACCTTCAAGTATCAATGGGGGATTACCCCAAATAGGTCAGCATGCAAATGAGTGCTGATCACTCTCTATTGAGACAAGTGCCCAGTTCATTTCCAAATTCATGGGTGTGGAACTTTACACATCTAGACACTCTACAAAAACAAACCAAAGGATATATTTTTATGGTTTTTTATTATTTTGATGATTTTACTGATGGTCCTTAATGTTCAAACAATTATTTTCTAATGTAGTAATAGAACACAGCCTCACCAATAGAGATTAAAACATGGTGAGGACTGAGAACTTTTCAAAGTGAAACTGAGAGAAGCATATATGCTGAAATGAGCAGATTTTTCACCCAAATGCTCCCTGAGAACAAGCAGCTATCTATGTTAAACAACAAAATTATATTCACTCATAAATGTTTATTTTTGATCTTGGTACTGTTCTTCTTAAATGTTCAGGCATTCACATTGTATAATAGTGTAGATTTAGTTGACCTGACCTCCTGACCACTCTCAGAAAAAGGTCAGAGGTCAGAAGTGCCTAAAACAGTACAATTTCAAGCATTCCTGGTCACCATATGAACATATTCAGCACTGGTCTCCTTAGTTGAATAAAAAACAACTATATCTATACAGACTTCCACACTGGGAATTTGCCTGCACGGACAGCGACAAAACAAGAATGGCAGTCAGTGATTGTGACACTGTGTGTTTGTGCAATTGACACTCCGTATATGAGAGAAACTGATAGTTATACATTTCTGCACTACACAAATTGAAAAAAAACACATGTTTATTTTTAATCACTCTGAAAAAAAGGCTTGTTCTTCCTCAGTGAATGGAAGTATTTGTAAAAAGTACACAACAATACCAGTTAATTTTCAAAAAATACATGTTTATTTTTTCAGAAAAAGGGGATTCAACAAAAAAAAGTAACTATATATATATATATATATACACACACACACACAGAAAAGGTACAACAAATTTAACCATATACAAAAAATATAACACAATAACAAATAATATTATTACTTATAAACTATTATTATTTTTAATAATAATATAACTATACACATATACATGCACACACGTGTGTGTTATGTACATACACACACACGTGTGTATACATGTATTTGTGTATATATATATATATATATATATATATATATATATATATATATATATATATATTTGTACACACACGTGTATGTTCATATATTTGTACATACACACACACACACACAATACACGTGTGTATATATGTATTTGTATATATATTTGTACATACACGTGTGTGTGTGTGAACACACACACGTGTATGTACAAATATATTTGTGTACACACGTGTGTGTGTGTGTACGTACACACACACGTGTGTACACACATATATTTGTGTACACACGTGTGTGTGTGTGTACGTACACACACACACGTGTATGTACAAATATATGTGTGTGTACACACGTGTGTGTGTGTACACACACACGTGTGTACACACACATATATTTGTGTACACACGTGTGTGTGTGTGTGTTCGTACACACGTGTGTACGAACACACACACACGTGTGTACACAAATATATGTGTGTTCACACATATATTTGTGTACACACGTGTGTGTGTGTGTGTTCACACACGTGTGTGTGTGTTCACACACACGTGTGTGAACACACACACACGTGTGTACACAAATATATGTGTGTTCACACATATATTTGTGTACACACGTATATTTGTATACACCAATATTTGTGTATACACGTGTGTGTGTGTGTATGTACACACACACACACACACACACACGTGTTTTCACAAATATGTGTTCACACACATATATTTGTGTACACACGTGTGTACACAAATATATGTGTGTGAGCGCATATATTTGTGTACACACGTGTGTACACAAATATATCTCACACATATATTTGTGTACACACGTGTGTACACAAATATATGTGTGTGAGCGCATATATTTGTGTACACACGTGTGTACACAAATATATGCGCTCACACACAGTGCTCACACACAGTAGACAAATCTTGTGCTTTACAGATATTAATCATCTGGTCTGCACACAAACTTATAAATATAGATATATAACACAAAAAGGGGATCAACAAAAAGGGGATTAACTACATACAAAAGGTACAACAAGTTGAACGATATTATTTTAACTATAAACTAGAACTATAACTAAGTATATAATAACTATAAATTTAACTATACATTTTAAACTATGAACTAAAACTCCAATTAACTATGTAATAACTATAAATTTAACTATAAACTAGAACTCCAAATAACTATACAATAACTATAAACTAGAACTATAAATAACTATTTAACTATATACAAAAAAACAACACATTTTCTAATAAATAATAATAAATGAACTAATATATACACACATGGATGTGACGAAGACAAGATGTTTGCTGTTGGTCAAAGGACTTCTTACCCTTCATTTCCACTGAATGCGGAACGCTGCTGATGTGCTGACGCCTGCCAAAACAAATATAAAGCATCCGGTTTATTTTCAAAATAAAATAATCCATGTTTGCGTCAGATCATATAATCGATTTCCTTCTACTCAGTGGCGACAGCTTACCTTGACAGACGTCGGCGTCCTTCCGCATCCAGTGGAAATTAGGGTTTATCCCTCAGGTCATAGGGAAAACAGGGAATAAGAGCAGTGATGCTGGAGGGAGAGGCGCCCGCTCAGTGGGTGGTGGTGGTGCTGCTTAACATAAAAATAAGAACCCAATCAGTCAGTCAGGGATTTAACTACACAAAGGATTTTTAATTATGAACAAAAATGACAACTAATGTAACTACTTACAAAAAGACAACACATTTATTAATAAATATAATAATGAATAAACTAATAAAACTATGCACAACTATATGCAAAATATATTAAATTAAATTTAAAGTTAGCCCCTCTGTACTTCTCCCCTTCCATCTCAGACAGTACACAATCTAAACATAACTGAATACACTTTAGAACCAGCTTCTTTTACTCAGTCCAAACAGTATCGCTTCAAAAGAGATCTTTTTGAAGATTGATTTTATTATTGAACAACTGCAGTGCTCTCGCTCCATCCAAAATGTTGGTCAACCCTCAAACCTGAACATTCAAGAAAGCAAACGTGATGTTTTGGCATTCTTTGGAGAATATCTGTGTGCAGCGTCATTGGGCAACTATTTGTGTGCAGAATTATCATGCAACTAAATGAAAAACAAATATTATATTTTGCCATCTCACTTGTTTATTTTCATCTGTCAAAGTGAGAATAATAAACAAATAACTCAAAATTTACAAATAAAAATTTCTGACATCTCAAAAAAAAAAAAAAAAAAAAAAAGGTCAGTGACCACTATGGCCACCTTTCTTTTCAATAACAGACACAAGCCTTCCATTCATGGAGTCTGTCAGTTTGTTGATCTGTTGACGATCTACTTTCTGTGCAGACGTAGCCACAGCCTCCCAGACACTGTTCAGAGAGGTGTACTCTTTCCCTTCGCTGTAAATCTCCCGTTTAAGAAGGGCCCACAGGTTCTCAATAGGGTTCAGGTCAGGTGAGGAAGGGGGCCATGATATTAGCCTATCATCTTTAAGGCCTTTACTGGCGAGCCATGCAGTGGAGTACTTCGATGCACGTGATGGAGCGTTGTCCTGCATAAAAATCATGGTCTTCTTCAAAGATGCAGACTTTTTCTTGTACCACTGCTTGAAGAAAGTGTCTTCTAGTTTATTTTGAGTCCATCTTCAACCCGAAAAGGTCCAACAAGCTCATCATTGATAATACCAGTCCATACTAGTACCCCACCTCCACCTTGATCCATCCACGGGCCCATCCATCTGGTCAGTCAAGAGTCACTCGCATCTCATAAGTCCATAAACCTTTGAAAAATCTGTCTTCAGATATTTCTTGACCCAGTCTTTACGTTTCAACTTTTGTGTCTGGTTCAGAGGTGGTCGGCTTTTAGCCTTCCTTACCTTGGCCATGTCCCTGAGCACAGAACACCTTGTGCTTCTGGGCACTCCAGGTAGGTTGCAGTTCTGGAGGATAATGGGTTCCTGGTAGCGTCACGTTTTATTCTTCTCAAGTCTTTGGCAGTTAATTTGCATCTTTTTTTCTCAACATGTTTCTTGCGACCCTGTTGACTGTTTGCAACAAAACGTTTGATGGTTCTGTGATCATGACCCAATAACTTTGCTATTTCATGAGTGCTGCATCCCTCTGAAAGACTTTTGACAATTTTTGACTTTTCAGAGTCAACCAAATCTCTTTTTTGGCCCATTTTGTCTGAGAAAAAGAAGCTGCTTAATAATTACGCACATCTGGATATAGGGTGTTGATCTCCATAGGACACATCCTCCCTCGTTACACCAATACACATCACCTGATATGCTTAAATCCAATAAGCATTAAGTGGCAGTGATTTACAGCTGGTGAGGAATGGTTAAGAAGAGGCTGAGTAACATGGTGTCTGATTTATTTAAAAAAAATGTAAAAAATGTGAACTAGTGTTCATATGTATGTACTGAAATTTGAGCTGGTGATCGGCCATTAAACAGGTGGCTCACCCACAGAGGGTGTAACTGCTGTTGATCAAATATGAAGAATCAGATTCAGAATCAGCTTTACTGGCCATGTATGTTTTCATATATGAGGAGTTTGACTCTGGTTTAGAGCACTCTCTTTGTCAGAACATAGAATAAAAAAATACAAAGTGACAGACAGCAGCACACAAGGTAAACAAATAATAAAATATGGTAAATAACAAGGCACCAGCTCTGGATTCAGGAATGACGGTGAGAAGAAGCGCTCCCTTTTTTTTCCAGGTGTAGAGGTGAAACCTCACCTGTGATTCAACGTTTGTACTTTACTGTAATAAACATTATATTGTTGAAAAAAAGCCCAATTTCTCTGCTTTCAGAATCAACTGAATGCCTTCGATAGCACACACTCAGGAGTTAGGGTTATCAGAAGAGAGGCTGTGAAATCCTGTCAGCACCGACAGGTGCGGTGGTAAAGAGGGACGTTGAATAAACATTTTAAGTTTGCAAAAATCTGTCATTTTTTTTAATCACTGCTTAAGCCCACAATGAAGTGAGACAGTGTTGAATATTTTCCACCCTCCACCTTGATGCTGCCACTTCTGACTTAAAAAAAAAAAAAAAAAAAAAAAAAAGGTTGACAATTTGACACATTGGCTTCAACAAGGGACTCGCAAAATCCTGTGTCATTCCCATCCCTATCAGCATTGTCCAATGACATCATTCTTCCTTTGGCAGCCATGCTGGAAAAAAACTCCATGTTCAAATTGAAAGGAGTCCTGCAGTCCACTGACAGCTTCTCCTACCTTATGAGCAGCTTCTCCAGATGCTTCTTGAGCACCACCACACAGGGTCTGTCTGACAAAGCAGGTTTGGGAGGCAGAAGGGAAGGATTGGGAATTGGTGGGTCTTGTGGGTTGGGTCTTTGTTCTGCACACAAAGAGGGAAGCAAAGTTTGAGGATCTGCTCTCGCAACTCAACTATAATCTTAAAATAAGAAACAAGGTTAACTAACAATATACACAAAGGGAAACTATTTACAAACAATACAACACATTTATTAATAATAAATAACAATAAACAGACTAATAAAACTATTTACAACTATGTAACTATATACATGTCTTTTTCTCACCCAAATGAACACCATCATCATCCTGTCCAGGTT
>CM056560.1:34114-49418 GCA_029721515.1 Synanceia verrucosa | reverse complement strand
GTGTGTTTGTTTGCAACATGAACCTGGGACAGGCACGCACGAAGTGCGTGCTTCGGTGCAGGAGAGGGTCAGCATGCATCAGGCTGGGCCTACATGGTCCGGCGTCATGTGTGCAGGCACATATTAAAATTTCTTCAGGAATTTTAGTCTAGTTATTATTATTATTCTGGCAACTTTTTCGAGTTTTTCAGGGCTTTAACCTGCACGGAAAATGCTGAAATTCAGCACACGGCTCGAGTCCGGCGAAAATTGAAGTATTCTAATGCCGGCGCACAGGTCAGAAAAGAAATGGCTCAGTGGCGCCCCCTATAGTTTGTCACGCCCGGCGAGTTCTTTGTTGGGCTATGAAATTTTGCAGGTGCGTAGAGGTGCTCAAGACCTTCCATTTTGCTAATTTGAATTTTTCTCTAAAATGCACAGGGAAGGAGTTATGAATTTTTTTATGAGCAAAAGTATGCTGAGTCATCGTAAAACAGCTGTTGCTTGTCAATTTTTCCTCCAGTCATTATAGGGTTGTTTCTTCCAAACTTGGTGTCAGGTTGATCATAGCTACGTAGCAGATTTTTTAGAAATAGTCTGTCCAAATTGACGCCTGGTGCTCTGACCCCTAGGGGGCGGCGAAGTTAGAGGTACTTTTTCACACGATTTATGTGCCATAACTCAGGCATTGTTGCTTTGATAAATCTGAAATTTTCTGGGATGATGGGCCCCTTGGTCCTGAACGCATCAACAGTGATTAATTTCTGTGCTCAACAGCGCCATGTAGAAAATGCCAAAAAAATCCACTTTTTTGTTTTCATGCACAGCTCCTACGAACTTCGCATTAGAGATGTCCAAAGTAGCTCAAAAAATCACAAACTCCTTGTACTTGATGGCCAATTGAATTTCATAGCTCCTCGCCAAAGGGCGTGGCCATCAGGGCACCGCAAAGTTGGGCGTGTCTCGGTGAACATAAAAGTGGGCATAACTCTGTCATACGTGGTCCCACCTCCACTAGATTTTAGTCATTTATTAAAGGTTCAGCCCCGCACGCATTGACACCAAACTTGCCTCCATGTGTTGTAGCGCCAACTAGTGGTAAAGACGAACGTGTTCTTGCACATTTTGGCATATAAGTCCTTCTGAATAGATGCGATCAGACTGAAATTCGGTCAGGGTGTGCCTGGTGCACAGCTGAATGTAGAAAAAAATCTGAAAGACGTTTCACGCAAAGGCGGCATGGTGGCGCTATTTCATATTGCACAAATGTAGCCTTCTGCCACATGGCCGAGGAATGTCACAACCTCATGGAAAATTGGTACACAGGTTAGTAGGGGCGTCCTCTTGATGATTCCAATGTAAAAATGGAGACACACCCAAAAATGGCTCAATGGCGCCATCTCGAAATTTTCAAAGATTCAGCCTCGCCCCTGTGTGCGACCCACAGCTATGAAATTCGGGAGGATTGTGAAGGCCTCCAAGACCAACAAAAAAGCCTCTGGACCCATGGGCCACGCCCTACAGGAAGTCGGCCATTTTGATTTGAAAGTTCGGCATTTCCATTTTTTTGGTTAATTTTTAGGGTATTTTCAAAAATTAACTCCTTCTAGGGATTTAATGCCAGACATCTGAAACTGCTGTCACAAGTACCCACACTAGTGATCTACAAAAGTTGATCAAAGCTTTACCATAATATGCTTAGTTTAGAAATGGCAGCCCCTCAAATGCGGAGTGGTGGTTCAAACAAACATGTACAAATGGCCGCCTTCAAAGTAAATGATGTACAGTTAATTTGTTATTTCACCTCCAGTCTGTAGTTTAGATCTCTGGGAACATCATATTCAAAAACATGTGTGTAGCTCATAGCTCCTCGCCGCAAAGTTGGGCATGTCTCAGAGAACATAAAAGTGGGCATAACTCTGTCATACGTGGTCCCACCTCCACTAGATTTCAGTCATTTATTAAAGGTTCAGCCCTGCACACACTGACACCAAACTTGCCTCCATGTGTTATAGCGCCAACTAGTGGTAAAGACGAACGTGTTCTTGCACATTTTGGCCTATAAGTCCTTCTGAATAGATGTTAGTTAGTTAGCGGAAAAAAACTGGGAAAAACACGATTCGATCTGTTTCTTCTTCGGTAGTTGCTTCAGGTCTTTCGGGTGCACTGTTGTTGATATAGCGCCTCAATAGTGGCGCAACGCTGCAACTGCAGTTAAAATACGTAGCTGCCGCAGAGGGACATCACTCGCTCAATCAACACAGCTGGAGCTGTGTTGAGCAATATCAATCGCTCTGGCTAGGGGTGGTACAAAAATAGCTGGAGGCGGCCGCCACGCAAATTTGAACGCAGGAAAAACCCTGTATATACGTATATATATATATATATATATACAGTCATGGAAAAAATTATTAGACCACCCTTGTTTTCTTCAATTTCTTGTTAGTTTTAATGCCTGGCTCAACTAAAGGTACATTTGTTTGGACAATTATAATGAGAACAACAAAAATAGCTCATGAGAGTTTAATTTAAGAACTAAGGATTATTCATTTTCCATGGTTTTCTTGATAATAACCAAAATTACTTAAATTCTTACATCAATAGCTATGGCATTGTACCGCCAAAAACACTACTTTTAAGCATTCCATGTTTTCTTTTCTGTTTGCTTTAAACACATGATACACACAAGAGTTAATACTTGATTGCATAACCATTGTTTTTGATGACTGCAGCCATGCGTCTTGGCATGCTCTCCACCAGCTTCTGACATTGTTCTGCTGTCACAGCAGCCCATTCCTGTTGGACAAATTCAAACAAATTTTCTTTGTTTTTGGGCTTGTGGTTCTCCATTTTGAGTTTGATGATTTTCCACAGGTTTTCAATTGGATTAAGATCTGGTGATTGAGCAGGCCAAGGCATGGTGATAATGTTGTGGTTCTCCATCCAGGCTTTAACTGACCTTGCCGTGGTGGCAAGGGGCATTGTCTTGTTGGAAAATCCAGTCATTCGAGGCAGGAAAGAGTTTTCCAGCTGATGGAAGAAGACTGTTTTCAAGGGTAGTCCTGTACTTGACCTGGTTCATTCGGCCTTCACACAATTGCATTTGCCCTGTTCCACTCAGACTGAAACAACCCCAGATCATGACTGATCCACCCCCATGTTTTACTGTAGGGGCAAGACAGTCTGGGTTGTAAGCTTCTCCAGGCTTCCTCCTAACCAGTAAGTTGGCTGGAGTGGGCATCAATTCAAAATTGGATTCATCACTGAAGAGAACCTTAGCCCAATCATCAACAGTCCAATCCTTGTGGTCTCGAGCAAAGAGTAACCGGCCTTCCTCTGCCTTTCATTGATGAAGGGCTTCTTGCGTGCTCTGTGTGGCTTCAAACCAGCTTCAACAAGTCGGTTTCGAACTGTCCTTGCCGAGCAAGTCACATTTCTCGACAGTGCCCACTCATTTTTAAGGTCCCTGGAGGTCTGACGACGATTCCTGACACAGGAACGGATGAGTGCACGGTCATCTCGTGGGGTAGAAAGACGTTTCCTGCCACGGCCAGGTAGCAATTTGGTAGTGCCATGTTCAGCTTGTTTTTTTTTTTGTTGTAATGAACGGCTGTCTTGGAGATCTTCAGTTTTTTGCTACCTGTCTCTCACTCATGCCAATTTCCAGCAGTGCCAAGATGGCTGCCTTTGTTGCTTCACATAATTCTTTTGTTTTAGGCATTATGTGAGAGCTGACAACTTCTGAGTTGTGCTATGGCTTGAATGTAAGCAGGAAACCACTCTAGGCCTTTGCATGTGCAGTGCTGCTTGTGACATGAAATGGCCTCTTATATACCCTGGGAATCAATTAAGCTTAAGAATGTCAAATAGGACATAAAGTATTATGTGACCAGCTGCATTTTTTGTTGTGTTCATTGTATTATACGTTTAGTGGTACCAGATATTAGAATGAACAAGAAATTGAAGAAAACAAGGGTGGTCTAATAATTTTTTCCATGACTGTATATATATATATATATATATATATATATATAGGTATATATTATATCTGGTATATCTTTTTTTATTTGTGCTTTTGGTTTAGAATCTGTTCGTTTTAATGCACATATCTCCCAGTCTCACTTTTAAAATGTTTCAATCCTCACTTAGTTTTGTACTCTGACTCACTACTGTTTCACATGAAATTATTATATTCACAGTACGTCTTACTCTTGATGTTTCTATTGTCATTGTCACAGAGATCGTCGCATCATCTACTGCCTGCTGTGCCAGAAACCCCAGGACACACTGCCTGTCCACTTGGCCAGAGTGTGCATGAAGCACAATACAGCAGCAGAGAGACAGGCTGAGCTGCAGAGAGCCAAGGATTCAATGAAGGATTGGACCCGCCAAGGCAGAACCTGGGACTACAACGTCCTGTGTCGGTTGATCTCCGACAAGCCCTCCAGACTGGCTCTTCTGGCAGAACTTCGTAGAAAACACTTTCTGATAACCAATGCCCCCACCAACGAAGAGCACACCGACGAGCAGCCGACAACTTCATCCGCCGCCCACCAAGCTCCCGTTGTGGCAAGTGCCAGTAGAGAACAGCGCAGTTCTGAAGAGACCAGCAGCTCCGGTTCCAACAGTGATGCTGGTGACCCAATGTGGCAGAAGTAAGTTCACAGCGTCACTGAACACACACGTTCAAGCAATGATATTTTGCTGTAACCATCTGGAAGTGTACTTGAACTAATTTTTCCCTGTATCTTCTCAGGGACACGGCCCAGCCCCAGACAACGCTTCGGGTCAGGATGCAGCAGACGGGACTTTACGAAAAGTTCCCACGTGAAGCTGCGTTGTTGACAGGCTTTAAAAAACACCTGACCGACAATCTGCAGGTCTGCCAACAGGAGGTAAGAACTAACCCTACCCTGTATACTGGAGCACAACATAGTGTACTCTGCGCCGCTACAGTTCTCTGCAGCTTGGAGTGTGGGCCTCGGCATCACCATTTCACACGCTGTGTCTTCATCTTTCATCACAGGTCGACAACGTATCCAGGATGCTGAGGTACATGCAGCCCAGTGGGGATGAAGTCAACATCGGCTTTCTGCTGAAAAGCACAGAGACCCAGGACTTCCTGAACGAATGCAGATGGGCCCCGCCACGATCATCAACTACATCAAGAACATGATCCGCTTTGTCCAATACATCAAGACTCGCCTTGACTTGGCTGCAGAGGACACGGATTTCCACAGGAAGTGCCAGGCGTACATCGAGCTTCTCAACACCTTGAGGAAGCCAGTGGCAAAGTCCCTCAGTAGGGACACTTGCAAAAAAGGTGAGTTGTTCATCTCCCTTTCCTTTAATGACTGCTCTCACATAGATCGTAAAAAGTGCCAGAATTATGTGATACTGAAAAATCTAATATAACCCTCCTTTGCTTTATCTTGACATTCCAGGTACGACCGCTTCATAAACAACAAGGTGACTCTCCACGACTGCCAGAAAGTACTGCGAAGCCATCCTCATCCTGAGAGGCTGCCGTGCAAGAAGGAAGCCCTTGCTCCAAAAGCGGCACCTTAAGGCTCGACTGAAGTTTGCTGCTGATCACATGGACAAAGTTCTGGAGGAACGTTCTGAGGTCAGACGAAAGCTGTTTGGCCACAATTCCCAGTAATATGTTTGGAGGAGAAAAAGTGAGGCCTTTAACTCCAAGAAAACTACATCTACCGTCAAGCACGGTGGAAGTAGTATTATGCTGTGGGGCTGTTTTGCTGCCAACCACGATTACATACACATATATGCGTGTGTGTTTTTCATTCTGTCTTAAATGACAGCGTTTGTTATTTTAGTTTGAGTTGGAGATCACCGGTAGTCCTTGTTTGTCGTTTTGTTTTAGGTTTAATCTGCTTTTTTCGAGGTTAGGGTGGAAGCACAGGGTGCGACGGCCCATTGCGTGGCTGGCCCTGTGCTTCCCCATCTTTTCCTTATTTTGGCCGGGATCTCCTTCTCTTTTAAGTTGATTACTTTGTGGGTTGCCTTTTCCTTTGTTGCTTTTTCTGTTTTTTCCCTAATGCATTAAGCAAATTTATTGAGAAATCCAGTTTTTACGTGCAACCTTTTCCTGTGGCGTCCCTCATATGCTATGGTCTCCTTGAACCTATTTTTGTGGTTTATTTAAATTGTATGAGGCTGTCACAACCATCGTCGTCATCAACGACTTTTGCCCATCGACGTGTGCATCCCCTCAGAGGCAGAAAGCAACAGGAAGCCTGTGTTTAACCCTCTGCCGCAGCAACAACCATGTATCTGTAACCTTCACCATCCATCGCCACCAAACCTGCCCAGTAGTTTGTTATAGTTTTTGTAAATACATTTCTTTTTTAGTTTATTTACTATTATTTATTAGTAAATATGTTATGTTTTTTGTACTTTTTATAAATAGTTCCATTTCAGAGTGAAATTTCAACACGTGTTGTGGAGTAAAACAAGGTGAGGACTAAGAACTTTTCAAAGTGAAAGTGGGAGAGGTACAGCACATGTGCTGAAATGAGCGGATTTTCACCCAAATGCCCCGAGTACAAGCAAAAACAATGACTTTGTTAAATAGTATTTGTTTTCTTCACCGTAGATGAGACTGTGCTTGCTGGGAAAAAATGAGACTTCAAGCTTTACAATAATGTCTAACAGGTTTGGTTTGAATCAAGTTTAAGTTGGTTTTAGCCTAACCATTCGAGGGTAAAACAAGGTGAGGACTAAGAACTTTTCAAAGTGAGACTTAGAGAGATACAACATATACTGTATGCTGTAATGTCTTGATTTTCACTCTGAGCACAGGAAGCATTTTTTTAAAGTACATGAAATGGAACTATTTATAAAAAGTACATAACAACTTAGTATTTGTTGAAAAGTACATATTTATTTATTCAGAAAACGGGGAGTCAACAAAAAGGGGATTTACCTGTACACAAAAGGAACTACAAATTTGGCTATATACAAGAAATATAACACATTTAGTAATAAATTATAATAAATAAATAAAACTGTTTACAAACTATTTAGGGTTAACAGTGGGGTCAAGACAAGGTAGGGTAGTGACTCGGCTGAAAAAAAAAAAAAAAAACATCAGTGATTCTTAGTTTGAATATATGGTCTCCTAATAATAATTATTTTAATCAAAGGCAGTTGGATGCCTGTGATGTTGAAGTGAGGAAGACGAGATGTTTGCTGTTGTGATCAAAGGACTTCTTCGTCGCTGTCACTCTTCTCTCCTAATAATAATTATTTTAGTCAAAGGCAGTTGGATGCCTGTGATGTTGAAGTGAGGAAGACGAGATGTTTGCTGTTGTGATCAAAGGACTTCTTCGTCGCTGTCACTCTTCTCTCCTAATAATAATTATTTTAATCAAAGGCAGTTGGATGCCTGTGATGTTGAAGTGAGGAAGACGAGATGTTTGCTGTTGTGATCAAAGGACTTCTTCGTCGCTGTCACTCTTCTCTCCTAATAATAATTATTTTAGTCAAAGGCAGTTGGATGCCTGTGATGTTGAAGTGAGGAAGACGAGATGTTTGCTGTTGTGATCAAAGGACTTCTTCGTCGCTGTCACTCTTCTCTCCTAATAATAATTATTTTAATCAAAGGCAGTTGGATGCCTGTGATGTTGAAGTGAGGAAGACGAGATGTTTGCTGTTGTGATCAAAGGACTTCTTCGTCGCTGTCACTCTTCTCTCCTAATAATAATTATTTTAATCAAAGGCAGTTGGATGCCTGTGATGTTGAAGTGAGGAAGACGAGATGTTTGCTGTTGTGATCAAAGGACTTCTTCGTCGCTGTCACTCTTCTCTCCTAATAATAATTATTTTAGTCAAAGGCAGTTGGATGCCTGTGATGTTGAAGTGAGGAAGACGAGATGTTTGCTGTTGCGATCAAAGGACTTCTTCGTCGCTGTCACTCTTCTCTCCTAATAATAATTATTTTAATCAAAGGCAGTTGGATGCCTGTGATGTTGAAGTGAGGAAGATGGGATGTTTGCTTGCCAGTAGGGTTCCCTCTGTTTGGTGTCACATTTACCCTCAGGTCATAAGGAAAACACGGGATAACAGCTGTGACCCTAACATTGAAACTCCTCTGGCCCCGGGAGGAAGAATGTGTTCACCCAGAAGTGGAACATTTTTTCCTCCTTCTTCATTTTATTCTGCTTATGGAAGAATTCCACCTTGATGTTGCTGCAGACAGGAGGTGGCTGTGGGAACTCTGACCCTGGTCGGAGAGGCAATTTAGGTAAAGCAGATATACTCTTTTGATCCCAAATTACATTTTTTGACATTCATTAATTATGAAGAGCAGCTCCATCAGGTTATCATTGATTTCACCGCACCGCTTGCATCAGCATTGTCCTATTACAGTACTGGTGTACTGAGACAGGAGGTGGTTCTCTTATCTCTCAGGCCATAGGGGAACGAAAACCTGATATATTTCAGTGCTGCAGACAGGAGGTGGCTGTGGGAACTCGAACAGCATCAGTTTGTCCTCCTACTGGGTGTGGGTGGGGTTAGAGGTGTGAATCTTAACTTTGAGTTGGTATACGACAAACTGAGCGTTGCACCACACAGGGTCTGTCTGACAAAGCAGTTTTGGAACGTTGAATCCTGCCTGTATGTTGGGTATTAGGGTTTACACAGTGGGATATGAAGACCAGGCAGGGTAGTAAGTGTACATACTCTCTGTTTGGTGCCACTCTTTGCTGTTTAGAGCGTTGGTGGTGCTCTTATCCCTCTGGCCATAGGGAAAACACGGTATAACAGCTGTGACCCTGGAGGGACAGGCGATTTAGATAAAGCAGATGTGCTCTTTTGATCCCAAATTACATTTTTTTGACATGCATTATTTTTTTTTCTTCATGTAGGTAATTCTTAGCATCAAAAGAGAGACATGTACAGTTGACACGGATGGTATTCTACTCTAAATGTCTAATTCACCAGAAATTCATACAGTTCAAAAAATTAAAAAAACTCCACAGGATGGAAGTTCACACAAGTGCTGCTTCTCTCTCTCTCTCTCTCTCTGCCCTCGTATTATTCCCACTGGTGAAAAGTTTCTCTAAAGAGATGGATGAGGTAATTGAAATTCTTGTATCCGCTCTCCGTCTCAGACTGGAACCATTGTGTGTTGCATGTGCTGCATTTGAGACAACATTTCTTGCTGCACACTAGCAATTAGTATGTCCTGGTGTGACGGTGTGATTATTCCAAGTCTGTCCATCTCCATTTTAGAGTAATTGTATAGTTCTTGTGCTGTGAAGCATCTGCTGACGAGGTGTCAGAGTTGTTGTTGGATCATCGAGCAGCATCTTAGACCTCTTCCCTTCACATCTTTCTGACGTGGGAAATAAGGGCTCTGTATTGGTGTGTGAGGGCCAGCAGGCTGTCGAGGCTGTTGTATCCAGCTGCTGCCAGAGTGTCTCTGTAGCGCTCCCAAGCTGATGGACTGCAGCCACTCAGACACAGACCACATCGGCACACACACCTCCAGTAGGACCGACACATACACCTCTGAAGACACACCTGAATCCAACATAGCAGGTCTGTCCCCTCCTGTCCGGCGCAGAGTCCCAGGGTTACGGATGAGTTTATCCAGCATGTTGAGTATCTGGCTGAAGGTCGGTCTCTCCGCTCGCTCTCTTTCCCAGCATAAGCCAACATGAGCTGGTGCAGCACACAGTCCATAGGAAGACGGTAGTCCTCCTCCATCGCTTTGATCACATCCTGTTGTTCATGACGATGCCATAACTCCACACATTGCTGGCCGTGGTGAACTTCCTGTAGGCGATGGTCTCTGGAGCCATCCATCTGATGGGGATCTTCCCTCCAGGGGAAAGATAAGTCCCAGTGGCTTCCCTGGTGGTGTAGGCAGCCTCTGGGTCATTCTCCAGGACCCGACATAGGCCAAAGACGGACACCTTACACACCAGGTTGCTGTTGACCAGGATGTTTCGAGCTGCCAGGTCTCGGTGAACGTAGCTCATGAGACGATGCCACGCAGCATGCCGACCAGCTGGATCACCGTGAACTGGCTGTCATGTTTCCGGCAGAAAGCATCCAAGGATCCATTTTCCATGAACTCTGTGATGATCATCAGCGGCTTATATCTGGTCACAACTCTCTCCAGCCTGATGATGTTGGGATGGTCAAACTGCCCATGATGGACGCCTCAGACAGGAAGTCCCTCCTCTGTTTGTCAGAGTATCCGGCCTTCAGACTCTTGATGGCCAAGTAGATCCTTCTCTTTCCCTGAACACGCAGCTGACTGCTGCACACCTCCTCGGACTCTCGAATGCCAATAACCCTCTCGATGTGAATACTGCTAACATCAGTCTCCTTGGCAAACTCGTGGATGGCCTGATCAGGGTCTTCATAGGTACTTGCTCCTTTTGAGGCTAATGATGAAGACAGCTGCAGATATCAGCAATAAAACTCCGACCCCGCTGACAGATAAGAGTTTACTCCTTCTCCAATCAGAGGGAAGGGATCTGAATTGATGGCAAATTCAAACGGGTCACTGAACGTTCCATATCCAGCTGCTGTGCGAGCACCAACATGAAACATAGACAGTGAGAGGTTGAGACCCGTGACGTTGACGCTGCGAGAGAAGGTCTTTATTATTCGGTAGGAGCTCTCGTTTTGATCCTTTTCATAGAACTTGACCTCATATTCCAGGATGACCCCGTTGAGTCAATCTGGCTGTTACCATGACAACGACAAACTGTGCCTGGTGACGTCAGTGGCTAAAATAATGAGAGGGAGCAGCTTGGGAGCTCACTCACCACCACCCTGGTGGACTTCAGGTCGATCTGGTCCGGGGAGAAGAGCACATCGGAGCCACAGGGCAGGCAGAGCTGAGAGCGGGAGCCCGAGCCAGGTTTAAGGTAGTCTCCAGGTGCCAGTCTGCTCTGGTAGACCTCTCTCCCTGACTGGGCTTCAGGTCCCACTATTCCCTGGTCAGACTGCATCCCCTGCATGAGACACTCCAGACTGTAGTTGGTGTCACTGCGTCCTCCCAGCCGACGAGGGGGGGCCCACTCCAACACCACCAACGTCTCGTTCACCACAGAGATGAGCTGCTGTGGGGCTGATGGTGGCTGGCTGACCCTGATGGAAACCAAAGCGATGCAGGCACCAACATCCTGAAAGGCCAGGTAGAAACCCTTCTGGGTCATGACCTTCACATCTCGCACCTCAGTGTTCAGCTTCATGATGCGATCACCAATGTCCACCGGGGTGAAGCTCTCGTCTGCTGCCACCGTGTCCACCTGAATGAAGCTACTCTCTTTGATGTAGGCCTCTCTGTCTTCGTTAGACTCGTAGTAGTACAGGTTGAATGTCTCCTTACAGGTGCCGCTGACCCCTGGCAGGCTGTTGCAGTATCTCAGGGTGAACTTGACCATTTATTTTGGTTGGGCTCTATGACGTTACACATCTGGTATGTTCTGATGGGAATGTTCTTCTCATCCATGATACTCACCTCTTCCCAACCTCCTTCAGAAGGACTGGCTGCCCATTTCAGCTCTCCTGGCACTGTCCTGGTATCCAGCAGCACTTCGTTGGGCTGATAAACCCTCGTCCTGGAGCTTGAAACTAATGTGAATATCCAGATGTTTGCCAGAAATTCGCAGCCATTTGTGCCGTGTGGAGGCTGCCTCTGCGCTCTGGATGAAGCGGCTCCATCCCGGAGGGAAAAGTGTGTTAATGAAGCTAAGGAGGCTGGGCGGTCTTCTCCACTCACATTCCTCTCTTAATGGTAATTCAAATGGCGCTCTACATCCGCGTCAGTGCGTCTTTTCTACAGTCTATTTAAGAAAGAATGGATATTTGGATTAGTGTAGGAAAGAAATGACACACTTGTCACTTGTCACTTAGAAAGCATTAATTTAAGGTAAATACAAAGTCCCTCAGTAGGAACACTTGCAAAAAAAGGTGAGTTGTTCATCTCTCTTTCCTTTAATGACTGCTCTCACATAGATCATAATTTGGAAAGTGCCAGAATTATGTGATACTGAAAAATCTAATATAATCCTCCTTTGCTTTATCTTGACAATTCACTTACGACCGCTTCATAAACAACAAGGTGACTCTCCACGACTGCCAGAAAGTACTGCGTGTCTCAAAGAATGACATGCTTGGCATCGGAAAAGACCCTTTTCCGTTACTACTGCGAGGCCATCCTCATCCTTAAGCACTTCCAGAGACCGGGAGCAGTGGAAGGACTTACTGTAAGTACTTGTTCCTCACAGTGTTTCTTCAGTTGGTATAATGTATTGTATGAGATCAGTAGATGGTTCAGTAGAACAGAGTAACTGTATTCGTGTCATTCAATTTCTACTGTTTCCTTTATTGTTTTACAGACAGAAGAGTGGGTCAACAAAAGGACAGTCGATGGACGAGTGTGCGTGGGGGTCAGCCGACATAAAACGTCAACCATGCAAATTGCCACATTTGCCCTCACTGAGGAGGAGGCTGCGGTAAGTTAACCAACAGGCAAAACAGTATCAAAATCAGTTTCTACTTTGCCTCGCTGGTCCATTTTCTCACTTTTCAAGTATTAACTTTATTCACGTCTCCTCTCCACAGATGCTTGATACCTACTACGTTGAGATCCGCAAGGTGCACGTAGAGAAACCCGGTGATGACGACGGCAGATTTTTCCTGTCCAAATCTGGCCGACCAATTGGGAGCGCCACCAACGACGTCAGGCGCCTGCATGAACAGTGAGTATTAGCAGAATCCCAAGAAAAATAACTGAAAGAATTCAAGGATTAGAGTGGGATTGTAATGCAATATATCTTCTCTGTTGCAGCTACAAAGTAACCAACGTTACAAGTCAGGAGGTCAGAAAGGTTGCAGAAACAGAGGCAAGCGTGGCATTTTCAGAGGAACAGAAAAGTGCAGCTGCGCATTATATGGCACACTCAAATGCGGTAGCCAATGCCCACTACCGCATGAGGACCCTGGACAGTGTCGTGGCCACCGCCAACCTGTTGAGCAGTTTGGCAAGGTATGTGTTATCATCTAAAACATACAACATCAACTTCTCCCCTCCAAGGTCAGTCCAGCCGTGTGTCAGTGTTTACCCATGGAATCTTCTCCATCTTCCAGCCCTGGCGGTGATGCAAGCCATCGGGGCCAGAAGAGGTGCAGAGGAAATGCTGAAGTGGAAGGCGAGGACTTTGCAGCTTCTGTTCTTTTTAATGCACGTATCTCCCAGTCTCACTTTTAAAATGTTTCAATTCTCACTTAGTTTTGTACTGTGATTCACTGTTGTTTCACATGAAATTATGTTATATTCACAGTATGTCTTGTAACAAACTCGCGGAGAGCTGTCATCAGATTAACGTCATTGGTTCATAAAAACCCGCATTCAGGTATCATCACTCAAGTGCTTAGTTTTATTTAAGTGCTTTTCGTGAGTAAAGTGAAACGGATAGAGGAGGAGCACGGGGAACTAAGCCTCCAATTAAGTTAAATTTTCCTGAGTTTGGGGGAGATAGTGAGATAAAAGATCCAATGACATACATAGAGCTTTGCAACGAGTTTCTTGAAATGAGGCCGACCCCAGATGCTGATATTTTGGCAACACTGTCATCAGTACTTAAAGGCTCTGCTAAAAGCTGGTGGATAGCCGAGCGTAAACATATCCAGTCATGGGAACAGTTTAAGACAGCTTTTGTCACCACATTCCTGTCTAATGATTTTATAGGAGCGCCTGCGAAACCGCATTCAAAAGCCCAAGACAGGCAAGCAAAATATGACAACCTGAAGAGAAGGGATGTCAAGTTCCTAGAAGGAGACCTTGGGTGAGTCAAAGTTAATCCACTGTCTGATGCGTCCAAGAGGTTCACCGCCAAGCTGGCAAAAGACAAGGGCAAAAATTCATAGTATTCACCCTGAAAGAAAAGGACAGTTAAACATCCCAATCTGGGAAGTACGCGATGATAGGTCATCCGGCCCGGTTGAGAGTGAGGACCTTGTCCACCAACGCCTGTGGAAGGCTGGTTTTGTCCAGTTGCGCCATCACTTGAACCATAATTCATTCTTCCATAGAACCAGTTTACAGACTGCTTCACAGGTTGGGGTTCAAAAGCATCAAAGGTCTGGACCTCTTGAGTGGTGGGATAGTATACCCTAACATAATGAGCATCTTCCCAGTTGTCTCTACCCTGCTCAAAGCTGCTGCTGACATGGGTGACAGTGCCTGGGGGATACTGGCCAGTCAGGAACATGTAGTCATAAGGGTAAGGGTACATAAGCCCACCACTGCCATAGCCTGATGGCTGAGGTTCACTGGTAAGGCCTGGCCCACCCTCAACTCCGGCATTAGGAGACGACTGAAAGCCTTGGTCTTCGGTCTCAGATTCTGAGTTGCCATACTCGTAGATGCTTTGTGCCTGGGACAATTCACCTCCCTGGTACTGCGGTAAATAGTTAGATGGACCCATATTGCTAGAGCCACTGGATGCAAACCGCTCAGTGCTGGGGCTCGAGGACGTTCCCTCACTTGACAAGAAACTAGGAGGTTCAACTGCCCAGGCAACACTTTGTATGGAGGCAGGCTGGAAATAACCAGAAGGTACTGGGCCTACAGAAGAGCTACCAGCATGTCCTGAAGCTGCAGACGCAACAAAAGAGCTAGAGCTGTATGTAGCAACTGGTCCTCCCCCAGACCCCCTCCGGCCATACCTGATACAGCTACTGTTCGCCCAGCCTCAGGCGCCCCTGGAAACGGAAAAACAATGCCGTCATTATCAGGCTGTACAAATTCCCCAGTCGGCAGGGATCCATATGCAATGTTAGGATCGATACAGCCAGCACCGACTACATATGTTTCTGCAACTACTGTGATCAGCCAGAAAATTTACATTGCAAGTGCTGCAAGAAAACGGCGTATTGCTCTGTGGTGTGTCAGTCAGAAGACTGGAATGCACATAGACACATGTGCAAGTCCGTCGATCCAGAACCTTCAAATGAGAAACCTAAAGAAACTTGCCAGTGACTGGAGACAGAGCCAGTCTGCTTGAATCAAAGCATGGTGATGCATCCAGTCACTGGAGAGTTTATTTGAAGGATTTTAATGTCTTCTGGTTAGCAGCCATAGTCTGGATCAGGCCTCGGTACCAGTTCATGTCATAGGAGAACTAAACTGCGCAAATCTCTCCAACAAGATGTTGGTTGGCAAGACTGTGACTGCTAGGCTGGTGGAAACACTTGAAAATGGTCATATCTATACTGTGGATATCCTGAGGAACCACCGAATGAAAGCGAGAGAAGTTGAGCACATTCCTCATTG
>CM056560.1:0-33614 GCA_029721515.1 Synanceia verrucosa | reverse complement strand
TGTGTGATGTTTTTTGTGTATATTTAAATTTGTAAATAGTTTCAGTAGTTTATATATTATTATTTATGACTAAATGTGTTATGTTTTTTGTGTATATTTAAATTTGCAAATAGTGTCATTAGTTTATATATTATTATTTATGACTAAATGTGTTATGTTTTTGTGTATATTTAAATTTGCAAATAGTTTCATTAGTTTATATATTATTTTTTATGACTAAATGTGTTATGTTTTTGTGTATATTTAAATTTGTAAATAGTTTCAGTAGTTCATATATTATTATTTATGACTAAATGTGTTATGTTTTTTGTGTATAGTTAAAGTTGCAAATAGTTTCATTAGTTTATATATTATTATTTATGACTAAATGTGTTATGTTTTTGTGTATATTTAAATTTGTAAATAGTTTCAGTAGTTCATATATTATTATTTATGACTAAATGTGTTATGTTTTTGTGTATAGTTAAAGTTGCAAATAGTTTCATTAGTTTATATATTATTATTTATGACTAAATGTGTTATGTTTTTGTGTATATTTAAATTTGTAGTTTCAGTAGTTTTTATATTATTATTTATGACTAAATGTGGTATGTTTTTGTGTATATTTAAATTTGTAAATAGTTTCAGTAGTTTATATATTATTATTTATGACTAAATGTGTTATGTTTTTGTGCATATTTAAATTTGCAAATAGTTTGATTAGTTTATATATTATTATTTATGACTAAATGTGTTATGTTTTTGTGCATATTTAAATTTGTAAATAGTTTCATTAGTTTATATATTATTATTTATGACTAAATGTATTGTGTATATTTAAATTTGCAAATAGTTTCAGTAGTTTACATAATATTATTTATGACTAAATGTGTTATGTTTATTGTGTATATTTAAATTTGCAAATAGTTTCATTAGTTTATATATTATTATTTATGACTAAATGTGTTATGTTTTTGTGTATATTTAAATTTGTAAATAGTTTCATTAGTTTATATATTATTATTTATGACTAAATGTGTTATGTTTTTGTGTATATTTAAATTTGTAAATAGTTTCATTAGTTTATATATTATTATTTATGACTAAATGTGTTATGTTTTTATGTATATTTAAATTTGTAAATAGTTTCAGTAGTTTATATATTATTATTTATGACTAAATGTGTTATGTTTTTATGTATATTTAAATTTGTAAATAGTTTCAGTAGTTTGTATATTATTATTTATGATAGTTAAAGTTGCAAATAGTTTCATTAGTTTATATATTATTATTTATGACTAAATGTGTTATGTTTTATTGTGTATATTTAAATTTGTAAACAGTTTCATTAGTTTATATATAATTATTTATGACTAAATGTGTTGTTTATTGTGTATATTTAAACTTGTAAATAGTTTCAGTAGTTTATATATTATTATTTATGACTAAATGTGTTATGTTTTATTGTGTATATTTAAATTTGTAAACAGTTTCATTAGTTTATATATAATTATTTATGACTAAATGTGTTGTTTATTGTGTATATTTAAATTTGTAAACAGTTTCATTAGTTTATATATAATTATTTATGACTAAATGTGTTGTTTATTGTGTATATTTAAATTTGTAAATAGTTTCAGTAGTTTATATATTATTATTTATGACTAAATGTGTTGTTTTTGTGTATATTAAAATTTGTAAATAGTTTCATTAGTTTATATATTATTATTTATGACTAAATGTGTTGTTTTTATGTATATTTAAATTTGTAAATAGTTTCAGTAGTTTATATATTATTATTTATGACTAAATGTGTTGTTTTTTATGTATATTTAAATTTGTAAATAGTTTCATTAGTTTATATATAATTATTTATGACTAAATGTGTTGTTTATTGTGTATATTTAAATTTGTAAATAGTTTCAGTAGTTTATATATTATTATTTATAACTAAATGTGTTATGTTTTTGTGTATATTTAAATTTGTAAATAGTTTCATTAGTTTATATATTATTATTATGACTAAATGTGTTATGTTTTTGTGTATATTTAAATTTGTAAATAGTTTCATTAGTTTATATATTATTATTTATGACTAAATGTGTTATGTTTTTGTGTATATTTAAATTTGTAAATAGTTTCATTAGTTTATATATTATTATTTATGACTAAATGTGTTATGTTTTTATGTATATTTAAATTTGTAAATAGTTTCAGTAGTTTATATATTATTATTTATGACTAAATGTGTTATGTTTTTATGTATATTTAAATTTGTAAATAGTTTCAGTAGTTTGTATATTATTATTTATGATAGTTAAAGTTGCAAATAGTTTCATTAGTTTATATATTATTATTTATGACTAAATGTGTTATGTTTTATTGTGTATATTTAAATTTGTAAACAGTTTCATTAGTTTATATATAATTATTTATGACTAAATGTGTTGTTTATTGTGTATATTTAAACTTGTAAATAGTTTCAGTAGTTTATATATTATTATTTATGACTAAATGTGTTATGTTTTATTGTGTATATTTAAATTTGTAAACAGTTTCATTAGTTTATATATAATTATTTATGACTAAATGTGTTGTTTATTGTGTATATTTAAATTTGTAAACAGTTTCATTAGTTTATATATAATTATTTATGACTAAATGTGTTGTTTATTGTCTATATTTAAATTTGTAAATAGTTTCAGTAGTTTATATATTATTATTTATGACTAAATGTGTTGTTTTTTGTGTATATTAAAATTTGTAAATAGTTTCATTAGTTTATATATTATTATTTATGACTAAATGTGTTGTTTTTTATGTATATTTAAATTTGTAAATAGTTTCAGTAGTTTATATATTATTATTTATGACTAAATGTGTTGTTTTTATGTATATTTAAATTTGTAAATAGTTTCATTAGTTTATATATAATTATTTATGACTAAATGTGTTGTTTATTGTGTATATTTAAATTTGTAAATAGTTTCAGTAGTTTATATATTATTATTTATAACTAAATGTGTTATGTTTTTGTGTATATTTAAATTTGTAAATAGTTTCAGTAGTTTATATATTATTATTTATAACTAAATGTGTTATGTTTTTGTGTATATTTAAATTTGTAAATAGTTTCATTAGTTTATATATTATTATTTATGACTAAATGTGTTGTTTTTGTGTATATTTAAATTTGTAAATAGTTTCAGTAGTTTATATATTATTATTTATGACTAAATGTGTTATGTTTTTTGTGTATATTTAAATTTGCAAATAGTTTCATTAGTTTATATATTATTATTTATGACTAAATGTGTTATGTTTTTGTGTACATTTAAATTTGTAAATAGTTTCATTAGTTTATATATTATTATTTATGACTAAATGTGTTATGTTTATTGTGTATATTTAAATTTGTAAATAGTTTCAGTAGTTTATATATTATTATTTATGACTAAATGTGTTATGTTTTTTGTGTATATTAAAATTTGTAAATAGTTTCATTAGTTTATATATTATTATTTATGACTAAATGTGTTGTTTTTATGTATATTTAAATTTGTAAATAGTTTCAGTAGTTTATATATTATTATTTATGACTAAATGCGTTGTTTTTGTGTATATTTAAATTTGTAAATAGTTTCAGTAGTTTATATATTATTATTTATGACTAAATGTGTTATGTTTTTTGTGTATATTTAAATTTGTAAATAGTTTCATTAGTTTATATATTATTATTTATGACTAAATGTGTTATGTTTTTGTGTTTATTTAAATTTGTAAATAGTTTCATTAGTTTATATATTATTATTTATGACTAAATGTGTTGTTTTTATGTATATTTAAATTTGTAAATAGTTTCAGTAGTTTATATATTATTATTTATAACTAAATGTGTTATGTTTTTGTGTATATTTAAATTTGTAAATAGTTTCAGTAGTTTATATATTATTATTTATGACTAAATGTGTTATGTTTTTGTGTATATTTAAATTTGCAAATAGTTTCATTAGTTTATATATTATTTTTATGACTAAATGTGTTATGTTTTTGTGTATATTTAAATTTGTAAATAGTTTCAGTAGTTCATATATTATTATTTATGACTAAATGTGTTATGTTTTTGTGTATAGTTAAAGTTGCAAATAGTTTCATTAGTTTATATATTATTATTTATGACTAAATGTGTTATGTTTTTGTGTATATTTAAATTTGTAGTTTCAGTAGTTTTTATATTATTATTTCTGACTAAATGTGTTATGTTTTTGTGTATAGTTAAAGTTGCAAATAGTTTCATTAGTTTATATATTATTATTTATGACTAAATGTGTTATGTTTTTGTGCATATTTAAATTTGTAAATAGTTTCATTAGTTTATATATTATTATTTATGACTAAATGTATTGTGTATATTTAAATTTGCAAATAGTTTCAGTAGTTTACATAATATTATTTATGACTAAATGTGTTATGTTTATTGTGTATATTTAAATTTGCAAATAGTTTCATTAGTTTATATATTATTATTTATGACTAAATGCGTTGTTTTTTGTGTATATTTAAATTTGTAAATAGTTTCAGTAGTTTATATATTATTATTTATGACTAAATGTGTTATGTTTTTGTGTATATTTAAATTTGTAAATAGTTTCATTAGTTTATATATTATTATTTATGACTAAATGTGTTATGTTTTTGTGTATATTTAAATTTGTAAATAGTTTCATTAGTTTATATATTATTATTTATGACTAAATGTGTTGTTTTTATGTATATTTAAATTTGTAAATAGTTTCAGTAGTTTATATATTATTATTTATAACTAAATGTGTTATGTTTTTGTGTATATTTAAATTTGTAAATAGTTTCAGTAGTTTATATATTATTATTTATGACTAAATGTGTTATGTTTTTGTGTATATTTAAATTTGCAAATAGTTTCATTAGTTTATATATTATTTTTTATGACTAAATGTGTTATGTTTTTGTGTATATTTAAATTTGTAAATAGTTTCAGTAGTTCATATATTATTATTTATGACTAAATGTGTTATGTTTTTGTGTATAGTTAAAGTTGCAAATAGTTTCATTAGTTTATATATTATTATTTATGACTAAATGTGTTATGTTTTTGTGTATATTTAAATTTGTAGTTTCAGTAGTTTTTATATTATTATTTCTGACTAAATGTGTTATGTTTTTGTGTATAGTTAAAGTTGCAAATAGTTTCATTAGTTTATATATTATTATTTATGACTAAATGTGTTATGTTTTTGTGCATATTTAAATTTGTAAATAGTTTCATTAGTTTATATATTATTATTTATGACTAAATGTATTGTGTATATTTAAATTTGCAAATAGTTTCAGTAGTTTACATAATATTATTTATGACTAAATGTGTTATGTTTATTGTGTATATTTAAATTTGCAAATAGTTTCATTAGTTTATATATTATTATTTATGACTAAATGTGTTATGTTTTTGTGTATATTTAAATTTGTAAATAGTTTCATTAGTTTATATATTATTATTTATGACTAAATGTGTTATGTTTTTATGTATATTTAAATTTGGAAATAGTTTCAGTAGTTTATTATTTATGACTAAATGTGTTATGTTTTTATGTATATTTAAATTTGTAAATAGTTTCAGTAGTTTGTATATTATTATTTATGATAGTTAAAGTTGCAAATAGTTTCATTAGTTTATATATTATTATTTATGACTAAATGTGTTATGTTTTTGTGTATATTTAAATTTGTAAATAGTTTCATTAGTTTATATATAATTATTTATGACTAAATGTGTTGTTTATTGTGTATATTAAAATTTGTAAATAGTTTCATTAGTTTATATATTATTATTTATGACTAAATGTGTTGTTTTTATGTATATTTAAATTTGTAAATAGTTTCAGTAGTTTATATATTATTATTTATGACTAAATGCGTTGTTTTTGTGTATATTTAAATTTGTAAATAGTTTCAGTAGTTTATATATTATTATTTATGACTAAATGTGTTATGTTTTTGTGTATATTAAAATTTGCAAATAGTTTCATTAGTTTATATATTATTATTTCTGACTAAATGTGTTATGTTTTTGTGTATATTAAAATTTGTAAATAGTTTCATTAGTTTATATATTATTATTTCTGACTAAATGTGTTGTTTTTTGTGTATATTTAAATTTGTAAATAGTTTCATTAGTTTATATATTATTATTTATGACTAAATGTGTTATGTTTTTTGTGTATATTTAAATTTGTAAATAGTTTCATTAGTTTATATATTATTATTTATGACTAAATGTGTTGTTTTTATGTATATTTAAATTTGTAAATAGTTTCAGTAGTTTATATATTATTATTTATGACTAAATGTGTTATGTTTTTGTGTATAGTTAAAGTTGCAAATAGTTTCATTAGTTTATATATTATTATTTATGACTAAATGTGTTATGTTTTTATGTATATTTAAATTTGTAAATAGTTTCATTAGTTTATATATTATTATTTATGACTAAATGTGTTATGTTTTTATGTATATTTAAATTTGTAAATAGTGTCATTAGTTTATATATTATTATTTATGACTAAATGTGTTATGTTTTTATGTATATTTAAATTTGTAAATAGTGTCATTAGTTTATATATTATTATTTATGACTAAATGTGTTGTTTTTGTGTATATTTAAATTTGTAAATAGTTTGATTAGTTTATATATAATTATTTATGACTAAATGTGTTATGTTTTTTGTGTGTAGTTAAAGTTGCAAATAGTTTCATTAGTTTATATATTATTATTTATGACTAAATGTGTTTTTTTTTTGTGTATATTTAAATTCGTAGTTTCATTAGTTTATATATTATTATTTATGACTAAATGTGTTATGTTTTTTGTGTATATTTAAATTTGTAAATAGTTTCAGTAGTTTATATATTATTATGTCTGACTAAATGTGTTGTTTTTGTGTATATTTAAATTTGTAAATAGTTTCATTAGTTTATATATTATTATTTATGACTAAATGTGTTATGTTTTTGTGTATATTTAAATTTGTAAATAGTTTCATTAGTTTATATATTATTATTTATGACTAAATGTGTTGTTTTTATGTATATTTAAATTTGTAAATAGTTTCAGTAGTTTATATATTATTATTTATGACTAAATGTGTTATGTTTTTGTGTATAGTTAAAGTTGCAAATAGTTTCATTAGTTTATATATTATTATTTATGACTAAATGTGTTATGTTTTTATGTATATTTAAATTTGTAAATAGTGTCATTAGTTGATATATTATTATTTATGACTAAATGTGTTGTTTTTGTGTATATTTAAATTTGTAAATAGTTTGATTAGTTTATATATAATTATTTATGACTAAATGTGTTATGTTTTTGTGTGTAGTTAAAGTTGCAAATAGTTTCATTAGTTTATATATTATTATTTATGACTAAATGTGTTTTTTTTTGTGTATATTTAAATTGTAGTTTCATTAGTTTATATATTATTATTTATGACTAAATGTGTTATGTTTTTGTGTATATTTAAATTTGTAAATAGTTTCAGTAGTTTATATATTATTATTTCTGACTAAATGTGTTGTTTTTTGTGTATATTTAAATTTGTAAATAGTTTCATTAGTTTATATATTATTATTTATGACTAAATGTGTTATGTTTTTGTGTATATTTAAATTTGTAAATAGTTTCATTAGTTTATATATTATTATTTATGACTAAATGTGTTGTTTTTATGTATATTTAAATTTGTAAATAGTTTCAGTAGTTTATATATTATTATTTATGACTAAATGTGTTATGTTTTTGTGTATAGTTAAAGTTGCAAATAGTTTCATTAGTTTATATATTATTATTTATGACTAAATGTGTTATGTTTTTATGTATATTTAAATTTGTAAATAGTTTCATTAGTTTATATATTATTATTTATGACTAAATGTGTTATGTTTTTATGTATATTTAAATTTGTCAATAGTGTCATTAGTTTATATATTATTATTTATGACTAAATGTGTTATGTTTTTATGTATATTTAAATTTGTAAATAGTGTCATTAGTTTATATATTATTATTTATGACTAAATGTGTTGTTTTTTGTGTATATTTAAATTTGTAAATAGTTTGATTAGTTTATATATAATTATTTATGACTAAATGTGTTATGTTTTTGTGTGTAGTTAAAGTTGCAAATAGTTTCATTAGTTTATATATTATTATTTATGACTAAATGTGTTGTTTTTTTTTGTGTATATTTAAATTCGTAGTTTCATTAGTTTATATATTATTATTTATGACTAAATGTGTTATGTTTTTGTGTATATTTAAATTTGTAAATAGTTTCAGTAGTTTATATATTATTATTTCTGACTAAATGTGTTATGTTTTTGTGTATATTTAAATTTGTAGTGTCATTAGTTTATATATTATTATTTATGACTAAATGTGTTATGTTTTTATGTATATTTAAATTTGTAAATAGTTTCAGTAGTTTATATATTATTATTTATGACTAAATGTGTTATGTTTTTGTGTATATTTAAATTTGTAAATAGTTTCATTAGTTTATATATTATTATTTATGACTAAATGTGTTATGTTTTTGTGTATAGTTAAAGTTGCAAATAGTTTCATTAGTTTATATATTATTATTTATGACTAAATGTGTTATGTTTTTATGTATATTTAAATTTGGAAATAGTTTCAGTAATTTATATATTATTATTTATGACTAAATGTGTTATGTTTGTTGTGTATATTTAAATTTGTGTTTTTGTGTATATTTAAATTTATAAATAGTTTCATTAGTTTATATATTATTATTTATGACTAAATGTGTTATGTTTTTATGTATATTTAAATTTGTAGTTTCATTAGTTTATATATTATTATTTATGACTAAATGTGTTATGTTTTTGTGTATATTTAAATTTGTAGTTTCAGTAGTTTATATATTATTATTTATAACTAAATGTGTTATGTTTTTATGTATATTTAAATTTGTAAATAGTTTTATTAGTTTATATATTATTATTTATTACTAAATGCATTGTTTTTGTATATATTCAAAACTGTTGTTTTTCCTGAATAATTAAATACATACTTTTTGAAATATATTAAATTGTGTACTTTTTATAAATAGCTCCATTTGATGTACTTTAAAAAATACTTCCTGTGCTGAGAGTAAAAATCTGCTCATTTCAGCATGTATGCTTCTCTCAGTTTCACTTTGAAAAGTTCTCAGTCCTCACCTTGTTTTACTCTCTATTGGTGAGGCTGTGTTCTAAAAACCAACTGAAACTTTATTCAAATCAAACATGTTACACAATTTTAAAGCTTGAAGTGTTGTTTTATTTTTTCCAGCAAGCATGGTCTCATCTGTGGTCAAGTAAACTATTCCTACGTTAGAAAATAATTGTTTGAACATTAAGGAACATCAGTAAAATCAAAAATAATAAAAAAAAACATAAAAAATATATCCTTTGGTTTGTTTTTGTAGAGTGTCTAGATGTGTAAAGTTCCACACCCATGAATTTGGAAATGAACTGGGCACTTGTCTCAATAGAGAGTAATCAGCACTCATTTGCATGCTGACGTATTTGGGGTAATACCCCATTGAGGCACCATAGACTGTTTTTTGCAAATCAGTGATTTCACCCACAGTGCATTCACTTGCACACGAACGTCGGAAATTTCCACCTTCAAGTGAAAATTTAAAGAAGAACCCACCGGGAAGTCAGATCTCCATCTCGGAAAGTTGGATTAATCAACCTGACATAGAATTCAGTAGAAAACGTGTTTTGTTGTGCATCTGTAAGGCTGGAAGAGCTGGGAGAAATAAACTTTGAGGTCACAATGATCTGAAGTTCTGACTTCCAGTGAACACACCATAAGGGAACCTCTCTCCCCAGCGTGCTATGTGTCATTTCAAGTATCATTTGATAATACATGACCAAAATGTAAGGAAAAATAGAGGGTACAAGTATTAAAAATATCCACAGAAAGAATGACAAAGAGAAGACTGCCCTGATCCAACGTCTCTGTCCAAGAGTCACTCATCAAGCCACGCCAGTGCCTGTCCTTCTCCACGGAAAGACTTCCTCTTCACACCGTAGTGGAACCGGATTTCTTCATCAACAGAAATGTCTCTCACTGCCTTAAAGAGGATGACGTTCCTCTAAGAGTCCCCGAGCTGTATCCTACAATGTAGGGGCTTAACATTGAAGTGTCTTTTCGAGTGATTTATCCTCCTGCCGACTGTGTCCAGGGTTGGGTGGCATTCACAGGGGAATGTCTGGGCATCGATGCAGAGATCCTGTTCGCCAGCTTTGAAGAAGAACAGATAGCCCATCTCGTCTTGCATGGACTCCATCGTGCTCCTGCCCTCTGCTCCTGTGATCTCTTTGCCATGATAATCACAAAGGATGGATCCCGTGGGAAAGTCTCTGGTGGCAACAACTCCTGTGGTCAAAAGAAGGTGATATTAGTGTGTTTGTCCATTATGGGATGCACTCATTATCGGTGTCCTCCGCAGCCAAGTCGAGGCGAGGCTTGATGTATTGGACAAACCGGATCGTGTTCTTGACGTGGTTGATTATCGTGGCGGGGCCTATCTGCACTCCCTTTATGCGGTTCACAAAGTCCTGGGTCTCTGTGCTTTTCAGCAGAAAACTTCATCCCCGCTGGGCTCCATGTACCTCAGCATCCTGGATACGCTGTTGACCTGTGATGAAAGATGAAGACACAGCGTGTGAAATGGCGATGCAGAGGCCCACAGGGATGCACTGTGCCCAGCTCCAGTATAAGATATGGTTAGTTCTTACCTCCTGTTGGCCGTTTGGGACCAGCAGACTGTCGGTCAGGTGTTTTTTAAAGCCTGTCAACAGTGCAGCTTCACGTGGGAATTTTTCGTAAAGTCCCGTCTGCTGCATCCTGACCGGAAGCGTTGTCTGGGGCTGGGCCGTGTCCCTGAGAAGATACAGGGAAAAATTAGTTCAAGTACACTTCCAGCAAAATATCATGGTTTGAACGTGTGAGTGTTCAGTGACGCTGTGAACTCACTTTTGCCACATTGGGTCACCAGCATCACTGTTGGAACCAGAGCTGCTGGTCTTTTTTCTGCAAAGTTCTGCCAGAAGAGCCAGTCTGGAGGGCTTGTCGGAGATCAACCGACAGGGCATTTGAGTCCCAGGTTCTGCCTTGGCGTGCTCTTCTTCGGTGAGACTGGCATAATGGGCAGGACACGAGCTCTGTGTGTCTCTTAGAGAGCCTGCTCTTAGTTTAGCTCTCCAGGGTGAAACAAAGGAACCGAGACTGATGCAGTCAGATTGCCCATCTAATACTTTAAAGACTTTTTTGACACAGTGCTTCCAAACAGTATTGTGGAACAGAGCAATCTCTACTGCATTCAAAAAAATCCAAACGGTGCATTGAAATTGGATCATAATGAACTGGAACAGTTCATTGACACAGCAACATACATGAGCGTGTTGCACTTACCTCGCTCACTAATGTGATATTTATATTTTGAAGATGCTCATACTGGGAGGCAGAGTGTGACATGCCTTATGAGCCCTCACAGTTGGGCTCAGAGTTTACAATTCTACTGAGCTTTATGTGTAACAGCTCACGCATAGGGGCATGAACCAAAGACTAATCATCACCGTCCTGACCCTTGAGACTCCAGTGGGATTGGTTTTGGGCCGCCACTGCTTCAAGGTGCACGCAGAGACCTCAAAACTGAAGAGGAAAATGGTAGCAAAGATGGAGCCAAAACTAAAAATCGAAAGAGCACCACAGCTCCTGCTCCTGACATGAATTCATTGAAAAGGACAAAGTCTGTCTCCTGTGCAAAGAAGGACAATGAGGGAAAAGATGTGTTCCTCCTGCCTGTGCGCGGACGTGAGAGGTTTGCTATGTTAAAAAAGATCAATGATGGTCTGGAGTTGCTGGACAAAGAAAGCAAAGCCAAGGCCAGAGTGGCTGTGAAGTGGTCAGTGTGGTCAGTTTGGAAGACTTCATGGAGAAGCTGGCTCCCAAATACTGGCCCGTAAGTCAAAGAAAAGCCTAACGCTTTAAGACTGCTGCACTGCGGAGTGCCGACAAAAAAATCCTGCCCCATGAAGGATAGGAACGCATTTGGTCCATTCTGGGACTATGTTGGTGTGGAATTTGACACATCCTATCTTGTTTGGTGGAATGTATTTTAGTGTCTACCACCAACCTCAGTGGATGAAAAAGTTTCGTCCCACTGAGCACCCTGTCCTTGCACTGCCTGAGGCTCCTGCTCAGTTCAGTGGAGCATGTGGGCCTGCAGCGCTACGTGGTGTGGTCAGACAACATGGTAACGGAGAGAGAAGACCACATCAATACCCTGATATTCACTTGAGGATTGGCATTGGCTGGAAAATTAGTCACAAAAAAAAGTCTGGATTTTCGACAGCTCTCAGTATACATGCCACACACGTATTGATAATGTTGTTCATGAAGAAACAGCGGATTTCTTCAACTTCAAGTCACCACCAACACAGGAGAAGACCACAATAAGAGATGTGGTGAACAGAATAGAGAGCGTCGTCATCAGAGAGAGAATGAAAAGGACAAAGAGAGCACTCTCAAATATATATATATATATATATATATATATATATATAATCTCTATACTTTATCATATTGACTACACCTGCAATGTGAAGATCCACACCCCTAACCCTAACCCACACCCAGTGGGAGGACAAACTCATGCTATTCGAGTTCCCACAGCCACCTCCTGTCTGCAGCAACATCAAGGTGGAGTTCTTCCATAAACAGAATAAGATTGCCTCTACATCCTGCGTCACTGCAGTAATTCCCTGTTTTCCCTATGGCCTGAGAGATAAGAGAACCACCTCCTGTCTCAGTACACCAGTACTGTAATAGGACAATGCTGACGCAAGCGGTGCGGTGAAATCAATGATAACCTGATGGAGCTGCTCTTCATAATTAATGAATGTCAAAAAATGTAATTTGGGATCAAAAGAGCACATCTGCTTTATCTAAATCGCCTCTTCCTCCAGGGTCACAGCTGTTATACCGTGTTTTCCCTATGGCCAGAGGGATAAGAGCACCACCAACGCTCTAAACAGCAAAGAGTGGCACCAAACAGAGAGCATGTACACTTACTACCCTGCCTGGTCTTCATACCCCACTGTGTAAACCCTAATACCCAACATACAGGCAGCATTCAGCGTCCCAAACCTGCTTTGTCAGACAGACCGTGTGGTGCAACGCTCAGTTTGTCGTATACCAACTCAAAGTTAAGATTCACACCTCTAACCCCACCCACACCCAGTGGGAGGACAAACTGATGCTGTTCGAGTTCCCACAGCCACCTCCTGTCTGCAGCAACATCAAGGTGGAATTCTTCCATAAGCAGAATAAAATGAAGAAGGAGGAAAAAATGTTCCACTTCTGGGTGAACACATTCTTCCTCCCGGGGCCAGAGGAGTTTCAATGTTAGGGTCACAGCTGTTATCCCGTGTTTTCCTTATGACCTGAGGGTAAATGTGACACCAAACAGAGGGAACCCTACTGGCAAGCAAACATCCCATCTTCCTCACTTCAACATCACAGGCATCCAACTGCCTTTGATTAAAATAATTATTATTAGGAGACCATATATTCAAACTAAGAATCACTGATGTTTTTTTTTTTTTTTTCAGCCGAGTCACTAAGTAAATAAACTAAAAAAGAAATGTATTTACAAAAACTATAACAAACTACTGGGCAGGTTTGGTGGCGATGGATGGTGAAGGTTACAGATACATGGTTGTTGCTGCGGCAGAGGGTTAAACACAGGCTTCCTGTTGCTTTCTGCCTCTGAGGGGATGCACACGTCGATGGGCAAAAGTCGTTGATGACGACGATGGTTGTGACAGCCTCATACAATTTAAATAAACCACAAAAATAGGTTCAAGGAGACCATAGCATATGAGGGACGCCACAGGAAAAGGTTGCACGTAAAAACTGGATTTCTCAATAAATTTGCTTAATGCATTAGGGAAAAAACAGAAAAAGCAACAAAGGAAAAGGCAACCCACAAAGTAATCAACTTAAAAGAGAAGGAGATCCCGGCCAAAATAAGGAAAAGATGGGGAAGCACAGGGCCAGCCACGCAATGGGCCGTCGCACCCTGTGCTTCCACCCTAACCTCGAAAAAAGCAGATTAAACCTAAAACAAAACGACAAACAAGGACTACCGGTGATCTCCAACTCAAACTAAAATAACAAACGCTGTCATTTAAGACAGAATGAAAAACAAGGCGAGTCTTGACGTATTGGACGAAGCGGATCATGTTCTTGATGTAGTTGATGATCGTGGCGGGGCCCATCTGCATTCGTTCAGGAAGTCCTGGGTCTCTGTGCTTTTCAGCAGAAAGCCGATGTTGACTTCATCCCCACTGGGCTGCATGTACCTCAGCATCCTGGATACGTTGTCGACCTGTGATGAAAGATGAAGACACAGCGTGTGAAATGGTGATGCCGAGGCCCACACTCCAAGCTGCAGAGGACTGTAGCGGCGCAGAGTACACTATGTTGTGCTCCAGTATACAGGGTAGGGTTAGTTCTTACCTCCTGTTGGCAGTTTGGGACCTGCAGATTGTCGGTCAGGTGTTTTTTAAAGCCTGTCAACAACGCAGCTTCACGTGGGAACTTTTCGTAAAGTCCCGTCTGCTGCATCCTGACCCGAAGCGTTGTCTGGGGCTGGGCCGTGTCCCTGAGAAGATACAGGGAAAAATTAGTTCAAGTACACTTCCAGATGGTTACAGCAAAATATCATTGTTTGAACGTGTGTGTTCAGTGATGTTGTGAACTTACTTCTGCCACATTGGGTCACCAGCATCACTGTTGGAACCGGAGCTGCTGGTCTCTTCAGAACTGCGCTGTTCTCTACTGGCACTTGCCACAACGGGAGCTTGGTGGGCGGCGGATGAAGTTGTCGGCTGCTCGTCGGTGTGCTCTTCGTTGGTGGGGCATTGGTTATCAGAAAGTGTTTTCTACGGTTCTGCCAGAAGAGCCAGTCTGGAGGGCTTGTCGGAGATCAACCGACACAGGACGTTGTAGTCCCAGGTTCTGCCTTGGCGGGTCCAATCCTTCATTGAATCCTTGGCTCTCTGCAGCTCAGCCTGTCTCTCTGCTGCTGTATTGTGCTTCATGCACACTCTGGCCAAGTGGACAGGCAGTGTGTCCTGGGGTTTCTGGCACAGCAGGCAGTAGATGATGCGACGATCTCTGTGACAATGACAATAGAAACATCAAGAGTAAGACGTACTGTGAATATAATAATTTCATGTGAAACAGTAGTGAGTCAGAGTACAAAACTAAGTGAGGATTGAAACATTTTAAAAGTGAGACTGGGAGATATGTGCATTAAAAAGAACAGATTCTAAACCAAAAGCACAAATAAGAAAAGATATACCAGATATAACAATTATGAACGTACCCTTTTCCAGCCATATTCCTGTCTAGCTTTTTCTTTAAAGGTGAAGAATGAAAAAAATCCAAAAAAAATTCTTTCGGCAGAGGCAATATGATAGTCTCAGATGTGCTGACCACATGTAAATGAGTGCCGCCAATTGTTCTCTATTGACAGGTGATAATGAGAAGTACCGCCCAGTTCATTTCCAAATTCATGGGTGTGGAACTTCACACACCGAGCCACTACAAGAACAAACTAAAACTAGACAAAAATTCCTGAAGAAATTTTAACATGTGCCTGCACACATGACGCCGGGCCTACGTGGCCCCGCCTGATGCATGCTGACCCTCTCCTGCACCGAAGCATGCACTTTGTGCGTGCCCATCCCGAATTCATGTTGCAAACAAACAGACCTTGTTTCCTGTGAAGATTAAATCAGAGTTTGGGGCTTTTATTTTGAAAGGACAGTCATGGCCACAGCTTCCTGTGAGGAAATAGTTACTCCTCTGGAGTTTGGGGCTTTTATTTTGAAACACCAGACTTTTATTTTGAAAGAAACAGCCTGAGCCAGTGCTTCCTGTCTGTGTGTGTGATCAGTGATGTCATCCACTCTCTGTATCTGTGGTAATGGCCAATCAGAAGCCTGTATCATATAATCATCTAATCTCAACAGATGTGTCTATGTGGATCCCCCACCTGACACACACACACCAACATCCAGTCACACTGTGCCACTGATTATAAGCTGACCTGTCCAATCACCTCTCGTATAAAAAAACTATAAGGAGTAGAGCTTAGATTTTTCCATGTGAATGATGCTATGGTGATGGAGATTCATGCACATCACCTAATTCTGCTGGCCACCCTTGCATGGCCTCAGCACCCCATAGGGCACCCCTATGAAAAAGTCTAGGCGCGCCCCTGCTCTGTCTCCCACACTGGCTCTCACTGACTGCCACTGTTTTCAAGCTGAGTCGGACCCTGTCGAACTCCTCTGAATAAATCAAAAACCGTAAGGCGTACAGCTTTGGGGTTTGGACTGTAGGTGGCAGGAACTCGCGAGGATCGCAGCGATGTAAATTTTATGTCTCTAGCCCACTCAGAAGGCCGACAGCGGCAGGTTAAACACAACAGTTTTTCCTATATATTTTTACACACATATATATATATATATATATATACATATATATACATGTATATACATACATGTATATACATGTATATATAGGTATATATATATATACTGTATATATAATGATATCTGTATATATATATAAGTATACGATATCTGTGTATATATATAGGTATATGTATATATATATATATATATATATATATATATATATATATATATATATATACATACATACATACATACATATATACATGTATATACAGTATATATAGGTATATATATATATATGTATATACGCATATACATATATATATATATAAGTATACATTATATACAGATATATATAGGTATACGTATACCTATATATATATACCTATATATATATATACGCTGTATATACGTATACCTATATATATATCTGCAGATAATGATACGTATATATATATAGGTATACATACTGTATATATACAGATATATATATATGTGATATCATGATATCTGTGATATATATATATATATATATATATATATATAGGTATACATGATCTGTGATATATATATATATAGGTATCGTATACCTATATATATATGTATATATATATATATATGTATATATGTATATATATATATATAGGTATACGTATACGCGTATATATATATAGGTATACGTATACCTATATATATATATCACAGATATCGATATCTGTATATATATATATAGGTATACGTGATACCTATATATATATCACAGATATCATAATCTGCAGATAATGATATATATACATATAGCGAAAAAAAGCAAGTGAAAAGGTAGCAGTACCACAAATTTGTTTCATCACCTGAAATGCCATCCACTACAAAACGAAGAATGCGTCATGGAACTTGTCAAAAACTCGTCAAGTGTGCATCACCACAGATAACGGGGCTAACATAATCAAAGCTGTGAGTCTGAATGAGTGGACAAGACTGCAGTGTTTTGGCCATCGGCTGCACCTTGCGATTGGTGAGTATTTGTGTAGGTTCGCCTCCCTCTAATAGGAAAGTAACAATCACTTTTATTATCAACAATGGTAAATATAATTAAGACAGGATTTCATAATTTGTCACATGCAATTAAAAACTGTGAGTATTCATGCTTTTTTCATGTAGTTAAAAACTAAGTTAAAGTATTTCATGATTTTTTTTCATGCAGTGTTAAACAGTATTTTAAATGATTTATTTCATGCAGTTTAAAACTGAGAATATTTCCTGATTTTTTTTTTCATGCAGTGTTAAACAGAGTATTCTCAATGATTTTTTTCAAGCAGTTAAAAACAGAATATTTCATAATTTTTTTTTCATGCAATTAAAAATTGTTTGTGTTCACATAATGCATTTATTAAGTATATTATGTGTGTAAAGCTATCAACAGCATCTGGCTTGAGTGATGCCCGGTGACGTGACCACATTCCCACTGGTACTAAATACCCTTTCTGATGGGGAACTAGTGGCGGGCACACACAGATATTTTTTTGGCCAAATTTTTCAGGTTTGGGAACATTTCCTCATGGTCCTTCCACCACTGCAGGGGATCTGATTCACTGTTAGGTTGATTTGGCCTTATGTTTGGGATCATTGTCGTGCTGGAATGTCCAAGTGTGTCCCATGCGCAGCCTCCGGGCTGAGGAGTGTAGATTTTCCTCCAGTATTTTTTGATAACTGGCCGCATTCATCTTGCCAGCTTACACATCCCCAAAACATCAGGGATCCACCACCGTGTTCCACTGTTGGAATGGTGTACCTTTCATCATAGGCCTTGTTAATGCCTCGCCAAACATAGCGTGTATGGTTTTTCCCAAAAAGTTCAATTTTGGTTTCATCACTCCACATTACTTTCTCCCAGAAGGTTTGGGGTTTATCTCTGTGCAGTGTGGCATATTTTAGGCGGGATTCTTTGTGGCATTTGCGTAAAAGTGGCTTTCTTCTGGCAACTCTACCATGCAGCCCATTTTTCTTCAAGTGCCTTCTTACAGTACTGCTTGAGACATCCACATGACATTGTTTGAGGGAGAGTTGAATTTCACCTGATGTTATTTGAGGCTTTTTCTTCGCATCCCGAACAATTTTTCTTGCAGTTGTGGCTGAAATTTAGCTTGGTCTACCAGACCGAGGTTTGGTGTCTACATTTCCTCTTACTTTCCACTTCAAAATTAATGTCTGAACAGTGCTGACTGGCATTATCAACTGTTTGGCAATTTTCTTATATCCCTTCCCTGATTTGTACAGTTGTACTACCTTTTCCCGCAGATATTTTGGCAATTCCTTTGCTTTTCCCATGATTCTGCAGCCAAGACGTCAGCACAGCACCGCATGACGGATACAAAGGTTTCTCAGGAGTCCAGCAATTCACTGACCTTTATACACAACCACTAATTACAAGCTAACAGATCACAGGTGAAGATAGTTACTTTTAATAGCCTTTCAATCCCATTTGTGTCAAGTTCTCTGTAAGGGTATGTAAACTTATGAGCAGCACTGTACACAGATTTTCACAGTCACAGCCTGGACTTCTGCCTCTGTGGTTTGCTCACAATGCTAATTTTATTTTACTTTTTAAATCTGTTGTTACAAACATGATCAAGCAGAAAAAGTGCACTCTAATTTATATAGTTTTGAAATGTCTTTCTCAGGGGATTCTTGCTGAATGCACTTTTTTGTTGCTTTGAGCTCTGTTAAGGGTCTTTGAGAACTAAGCCTCAGTAGAAAGGCCTACCGTGTCATTATTTAATTTTATTTGTTAAAAACTTGTGAGTGCAGCACCCTGGTTTGAAATAAAAGGTTTGCTAAACTTAATTTGATTGTGATTTTCCCCTTTTTGCATGCAAATTTAAAAAACTGCAATAGAAGGGTCTACTTGAATCATCATACTGATGTTACTTTATGCATCAAAGGGTTGAATTTAACATTTATATAGTGATGTACAGGATATTGAGATATATATCGTGGATCGTGATATAGTCTAAAAATATCGAGATATTGGTTATAGACCATATCGTGCAGCCCTAATATATATATATACGTATGTATGTATATATATATATGTGTATATATATATATATATATATATATATATATATATATATATATACATACATACATATATATATATATATATATATATACGTATGTATATATATATATATATATATACATACGTATATATATATATATATATATATATATATATATACGTATGTATGTACATACGTATATACGTGTACACGTATGTACATACGTGTACACGTATATACATATATATATATATATATACATATGTACATACATATATATATATACATATATATATATATATATATATATATATATATATATATATATATATATATATATATATATATATATATGCGTATGTACATACGTGTACACGTATGTACATACGTGTATATATATATATATATATATATACGTGTATATATATATATATAAAAAATACGATAATGCATTATGTATTTATATATGTATACGTATATATATATGTACATACGTGTACACGTATGTACATACGTATATATATATATATATATATACGTATGTACATACGTGTACACATGTACATATATATATATATATATATATATATATATATATATATATATATATATATATATACGTGTATATATATGTACACGTGTATATATATATATATATATATATATATACACGTGTACATACGTGTATACGTATATATATATATACGTATACACGTATGTACATACGTGTATACATGTATGTACATACGTATATATATATATATATATATATACGTATACACGTATGTACATACGTGTATATATATATATATATATATATATATATATATACGTGTATATATATATATATACACGTATATATATATATATATATATATATACGTGTATATGTATATACGTGTATATATATATACACATATGTACATATATATACATATGTACATATGTGTATATATATATACATATATATATATATCCCTCAATGAGGGAAATTACATTTTTTCACTCTGTTAGTATATATATATATTTTTCAGTTGCACATTACACACACAAGTCATGAAACAAACACATGCACATGCATTAGAGGAGAGGTGTCAGAGTGAGGGGGCTGCCCCTTATCCAGGTGCCCCGAGCAGTTGGGGGTTCGGTGCCTTGCTCAAGGGCACCTCGGCAGTGCCCGGGAGGAGGAACTGGCACCTCTCCAGCTACCAGTCCACTCTCCACATTTTTGGTCCGAGCTGGACTTGAACTAGCGACCCTCCGATTCCCAGTCACTACAGACTGAGCTACTGCCACCCCAAATATATACAGTCATGGAAAAAATTATTAGACCACCCTTGTTTTCTTCAATTTCTTGTTCATTCTAATATCTGGTACCACTAAACGTATAATACAATGAACACAACAAAAAATGCAGCTGGTCACATAATACTTTATGTCCTATTTGACATTCTTAAGCTTAATTGATTCCCAGGGTATATAAGAGGCCATTTCATGTCACAAGCAGCACTGCACATGCAAAGGCCTAGAGTGGTTTCCTGCTTACATTCAAGCCGTAGCACAACTCAGAAGTTGTCAGCTCTCACATAATGCCTAAAACAAAAGAATTATGTGAAGCAACAAAGGCAGCCATCTTGGCACTGCTGGAAATTGGCATGAGTGAGAGACAGGTAGCGAAAAAACTGAAGATCTCCAAGACAGCCGTTCATTCCAACAAAAAAAAACAAGCTGAACATGGCACTACCAAATTGCTACCTGGCCGTGGCAGGAAACGTCTTTCTACCCCACGAGATGACCGTGCACTCATCCGTTCCTGTGTCAGGAATCGCCGTCAGACCTCCAGGGACCTTAAAAATGAGTGGGCACTGTCGAGAAATGTGACTTGCTCGGCAAGGACAGTTCGAAACCGACTTGTTGAAGCTGGTTTGAAGTCACACAGAGCACGCAAGAAGCCCTTCATCAATGAAAGGCAGAGGAAGGCCCGGTTACTCTTTGCTCGAGACCACAAGGATTGGACTGTTGATGATTGGGCTAAGGTTCTCTTCAGTGATGAATCCAATTTTGAATTGATGCCCACTCCAGCCAACTTACTGGTTAGGAGGAAGCCTGGAGAAGCTTACAACCCAGACTGTCTTGCCCCTACAGTAAAACATGGGGGTGGATCAGTCATGATCTGGGGTTGTTTCAGTCTGAGTGGAACAGGGCAAATGCAATTGTGTGAAGGCCGAATGAACCAGGTCAAGTACAGGACTACCCTTGAAAACAGTCTTCTTCCATCAGCTGGAAAACTCTTTCCTGCCTCGAATGACTGGATTTTCCAACAAGACAATGCCCCTTGCCACACGGCAAGGTCAGTTAAAGCCTGGATGGAGAACCACAACATTCGCACCATGCCTTGGCCTGCTCAATCACCAGATCTTAATCCAATTGAAAACCTGTGGAAAATCATCAAACTCAAAATGGAGAACCACAAGCCCAAAAACAAAGAAAGTTTGTTTGAATTTGTCCAACAGGAATGGGCTGCTGTGACAGCAGAACAATGTCAGAAGCTGGTGGAGAGCATGCCAAGACGCATGGCTGCAGTCATCAAAAACAATGGTTATGCAATCAAGTATTAACTCTTGTGTGTATCATGTGTTTAAAGCAAACAGAAAAGAAAACATGGAATGCTTAAAAGTAGTGTTTTTGGCGGTACAATGCCATAGCTATTGATGTAAGAATTTAAGTAATTTTGGTTATTATCAAGAAAACCATGGAAAATGAATAATCCTTAGTTCTTAAATTAAACTCTCATGAGCTATTTTTGTTGTTATCATTATAATTGTCCAAACAAATGTACCTTTAGTTGAGCCAGGCATTAAAATTAACAAGAAATTGAAGAAAACAAGGGCGGTCTAATAATTTTTTCCATGACTGTATATATAGATTATTATATACGTAGATTGTTATATAACTATTATTAAACTGTTATTTCATGCTTGCCTTTATACACATATTAACGGAGGTCATGTTTTTTGTGGAAGTATTTTTTAGGATTGGTTGTAAGGGTTTCTTGCTTGTAGGTCCATATTCTTCTTTGTACACATACTGTACTCTATGATGCCCAGATGAACTACATTCCCAGAAGCTGGATGGTTGGGATGCAGACCCGTCATAGTCCAGGACTAATTAGAAAGAACGGTGGATAATAAACAAAACATTATGACACTACCAGACTACACCACAGACCAGTCTACATTATCTTCATGAAATTGGCCTCAATCAGCTGCAGATCAAGCACCTCAGCTAACTGAACTGATATCAGCAAAACAACTTTTGCAATAGTGTGTAAAGATGTCATCTATGATAATAATCTGACATCTGTAAAATTATTGAAAAACAACTATTTCATTGAAAGATGTTATCGCAGGGTAAAGCTGAGTCAATCAAGCAACTAATCTATCATGAGTCTGTGTTTCCAGTGTCTCCCTCTCTCCTAGGGGTGGGTCCAGCGAGCGAGCAGGTGAGCAGGCGACGCACCTGTTCCTCACTCTCATCAGTCCCAGTTAAATGCCAGTCTCTCCAGTCACTCGTCATCAGATCGTCCAGTTTCCCATACGGTAAACTGCGTTCAGGCTCTCGATTCCAGTGGTTTGTTCAGTGTTTCCAGTGTGCATTTTTTTTTGTGACTTACCTTGTCCTTTCCCTGTGATCAGGAATACACCTCGCTCGCCTGCTGGATCTGCTTCCGTCCTTCACCGTGTCTCACCGTCTGGTCTCTCAGTCCATTCTGATGCAAAACACGCTTGACTGTGGACACTGACACCTGTGTTCCAGCAGCTTCTAATTCTTGGCAGATCTGCTTTTTTGGGTTTTTTTTTTTTGTATGCCGTAGAGATTGCTCTGTTCCACAATACTGTTTGGAGGCTCTGCGTCAAAAAGTCCCTAAAGTATTGGATGGGCAATCTGACTGCATCAGTCTCAGGAAGAGCACCTTGCCATAGCTCCAAGGCTGGTGATTGGAAGTTCACAGTCTCCATCAGTGTTGCCGCTGTCATCACTGCTGCTTTCATCAACTGGTGTAAAAGATAAAGAAATAAAAATCACTTTTGAAAAGTGCAGACATTTTTTACATGCACATCCATAATGGGCTAACAACACAAAAGCTGAAACTCTGTACAACATCACAGCATTATTGTGCTATTTTCATCACCTGCTGCTGGTATTTACTCATCATCACTCTCACTGAGACACTCACAGTTCAATACGTACTTCGGTTTGGAGGTCACGGTTCGGTTCATTTTCGGTACAGTATGGGAACAAAAGCAAAATCTAAATGTCGAAGACACCACACTACTTTATTTCCTATTTGTATGATGGTGTATTAAATTGTTGGTTTACAAAAGATTTAGCCTGTTCATAAAGGCCTGGTATTATTTTCTGGCTTAAATGCGGACGAGTCTCAATCACCTTTAGCATGTATTTAAAACCAGCACTTCCGCTGCTATAAAAACTTCATTTGTTGTTGTTCAAGCTTTGGCCCGATCTGAATTGCCAGGAGAGGCTGGTTGAATGCCGACGTCAGCTGCGTTCGCACTAAGGTTTTTGTTTTTTGGTGTGTTTAAACATACCCGATCTCAGCTGAACAGTGTCGGCACACCGCTCTCGTCTTATCCACCTGTCTTTCTCCGTTGCAATATTTAACCAGGAAGCCAAAGTGTTCCCAAGCAGGAGACTTTCGCGACAGGGAAGGGTCTTCAAGCTCCGGTTTATTGCTAGCAATAGCCACGATGCGCGCATGTAGCCGCTAACTTAGCCGGCATGGCCGGATGTCGCTCAATCGCGACGAACGGAAAACTTAAAATATCTTAAAAAATATGGGTCAAAACTACTCTATTTCGCTTTTCTAGCTACCCTGACCAACAATAAGCAGCAACATATTTGTATTTTACAGCTTACCTCAAATAAAACAATCCATCCGTGTTGATGAAAGTCGCTGGCGGAGAAACCGGAAGCGATCGTCACCCGGAAGTGGCTCCCACTTTGACCGGTCCCACGAGAAACTAGTGGCCCGTGCTGAAATAGTGCATGTGTTCCCCCAATGTAGTTTCTCGTAGGACCGGTCAAAGTGGGAGCCACTTCCGGGTGACGATCGCTTCCGGTTTCTCCGCCAGCGACTTTCATCAACACGGATGGATTGTTTTATTTGAGGTAAGCTGTAAAATACAAATATGTTGCTGCTTATTGTTGGTCAGGGTAGCTAGAAAAGCGAAATAGAGTAGTTTTGACCCATATTTTTTAAGATATTTTAAGTTTTCCGTTCGTCGCGATTGAGCGACATCCGGCCATGCCGGCTAAGTTAGCGGCTACATGCGCGCATCGTGGCTATTGCTAGCAATAAACCGGAGCTTGAAGACCCTTCCCTGTCGCGAAAGTCTCCTGCTTGGGAACACTTTGGCTTCCTGGTTAAATATTGCAACGGAGAAAGACAGGTGGATAAGACGAGAGCGGTGTGCCGACACTGTTCAGCTGAGATCGGGTATGTTTAAACACACCAAAAAACAAAAACCTTAGTGCGAACGCAGCTGACGTCGGCATTCAACCAGCCTCTCCCTGGCAATTCAGATCGGGCCAAAGCTTGAACAACAACAAATGAAGTTTTTATAGCAGCGGAAGTGCTGGTTTTAAATACATGCTAAAGGTGATTGAGACTCGTCCGCATTTAAGCCAGAAAATAATACCAGGCCTTTATGAACAGGCTAAATCTTTTGTAAACCAACAATTTAATACACCATCATACAAATAGGAAATAAAGTAGTGTGGTGTCTTCGACATTTAGATTTTGCTTTTGTTCCCATACTGTACCGAAAATGAACCGAACCGTGACCTCCAAACCGAAGTACGTATTGAACTGTGAGTGTCTCAGTGAGAGTGATGATGAGTAAATACCAGCAGCAGGTGATGAAAATAGCACAATAATGCTGTGATGTTGTACAGAGTTTCAGCTTTTGTGTTGTTAGCCCATTATGGATGTGCATGTAAAAAATGTCTGCACTTTTCAAAAGTGATTTTTATTTCTTTATCTTTTACACCAGTTGATGAAAGCAGCAGTGATGACAGCGGCAACACTGATGGAGACTGTGAACTTCCAATCACCAGCCTTGGAGCTATGGCAAGGTGCTCTTCCTGAGACTGATGCAGTCAGATTGCCCATCCAATACTTTAGGGACTTTTTGACGCAGAGCCTCCAAACAGTATTGTGGAACAGAGCAATCTCTACGGCATACAAAAAAAAAAAAACCCAAAAAAGCAGATCTGCCAAGAATTAGAAGCTGCTGGAACACAGGTGTCAGTGTCCACAGTCAAGCGTGTTTTGCATCAGAATGGACTGAGAGACCAGACGGTGAGACACGGTGAAGGACGGAAGCAGATCCAGCAGGCGAGCGAGGTGTATTCCTGATCACAGGGAAAGGACAAGGTAAGTCACAAAAAAAAATGCACACTGGAAACACTGAACAAACCACTGGAATCGAGAGCCTGAACGCAGTTTACCGTATGGGAAACTGGACGATCTGATGACGAGTGACTGGAGAGACTGGCATTTAACTGGGACTGATGAGAGTGAGGAACAGGTGCGTCGCCTGCTCACCTGCTCGCTCGCTGGACCCACCCCTAGGAGAGAGGGAGACACTGGAAACACAGACTCATGATAGATTAGTTGCTTGATTGACTCAGCTTTACCCTGCGATAACATCTTTCAATGAAATAGTTGTTTTTCAATAATTTTACAGATGTCAGATTATTATCATAGATGACATCTTTACACACTATTGCAAAAGTTGTTTTGCTGATATCAGTTCAGTTAGCTGAGGTGCTTGATCTGCAGCTGATTGAGGCCAATTTCATGAAGATAATGTAGACTGGTCTGTGGTGTAGTCTGGTAGTGTCATAATTAGGGCCCGAGTGGACTGTGAAACAGGTCCGCAAGGGACCTATTGAAACTGTAATGTTTATTATGTGCCTGCCGTCGAGCAAGGCTGGCGAAGCCAGCCTTGCTCGACGGCAGGCACATATTACTATTCCTTTTGGGGGGGTTCCCCAAGTGTCTTAGCATTCATGGCAGGCAAAGCCTGCCATGAATGCTTGTAGTAGGTCCAAAACACACATATATGATGTAAAATGATAAAAAATACCAAAAAATACCCAAAAAATCAATCCCAAAATCATAAAAACACTGTGTTTTAGCCAGCAACGCGTATATTAGTATTCAGGACGAGGGTTTCTTTTTTATTATGTGCCTGCCGTCGAGCAAGGCTGGCGAAGCCAGCCTTGCGAGCACGGCGGCACATATTACTATTGCTTTTGGGGGGGTTCCCCAAGTGTCTTAGCATTCATGGCAGGCGAAGCCTGCCATGAATGCTTGAAGTAGGTCCAAAAACATACATAATTGATGAAAAATGATAAAAAATCCCCAAAAATCCATCCCAAAAACATACAGTGAGTGTGTATTGGCCAGCAACGCGCTTATTAGTATTCTGGACGAGAGTTTATTATGTGCCTGCCGTCGAGCAAGGCTGGCGAAGCCAGCCTTGCGAGCACGGCGGCACATATTACTATTGCTTTTGGGGGGGTTCCCCAAGTGTCTTAGCATTCATGGCAGGCGAAGCCTGCCATGAATGCTTGAAGTAGGTCCAAAAACATACATAATTGATGAAAAATGATAAAAAATCCCCAAAAATCCATCCCAAAAACATACAGTGAGTGTGTATTGGCCAGCAACGCGCTTATTAGTATCCAGGACGAGGTTTCTTTTTTATTATTATTATTTTTATGTGCCTGCCGTCGAGCAAGGCTGGCGAAGCCAGCCTTGCGAGCACGGCGGCACATATTACTATTGCTTTTGGGGGGGTTCCCCAAGTGTCTTAGCATTCATGGCAGGCGAAGCCTGCCATGAATGCTTGAAGTAGGTCCAAAACATACATAATTGATGAAAAATGATAAAAATCCCCAAAATCCATCCCAAAAACATACAGTGAGTGTGTATTGGCCAGCAACGCGCTTATTAGTATTCAGGACGAGGGTTTATTTTTTTATTTTTATTATTATTATAGACGCATTTTCGGCAATTAATGCGGCTCGTGCCGTAAGGTGCACCCAGGCATGACATATATCAAAACGTGCGGCTCGATCGTGTGAGGGGTGCTATTACTTTTCTCCGTCAAAGCCGTTACCATGGCGACGCTTAGACCCCAAAAACCGCCGAAAAAAGGCCCCATAGGAATGAATGGGAAAACGGTCGGGTTTCAAACTTTTTTCTTCAGCAAACAAACAGTCACAGCTCCTTCATGCTTTCACCTAGAAACTCCATTCAACTTGCAAAACGCAGCAAATTTAGCTGACTACATCTTCATAATTCATCATCATGTCAGAAACTGTATGGTTTATTCAGCATTTCAACTTATTTCAGACCATGGAAACCTTCAAAAATCAGAGTTTAACATGGGTGTGTATTGCATGGAATGTTCGGGGCTAGAGTGGGGCTAGAGTGGGGAGCAGTTTCAGAAATGTCAGAAAAAAAATATTTTGAAATCGCGATTGTGAGGGCTACGTTCACTCCACTGACATAATTTTTACAGCAAAACGTTGGAAATTTCGTCCTGGTCGTAGCGATGTGCCTCTTATGTCTCTGAGATTTATGGTTTTGGCTCCAGACCCTTAATTAGGGCAACACCTCCCAAAATTCTCTCCATAGGGTCCAATGTTAATTTTCAGAGAAAAAAATCTGAAAAAGGAGAAAAACCTCTTGTGTTTAACTTGCTGCTGTCTGCCTTCTGAGTGGGCTAGAGACATAAAATTTACACCGCTGCGATCATCGCGAGCTCCTGCCGCCTCTCGTCCAAACCCCAAACCCGTACTCCTTACGGTTCTTGAGTTATTCAGAGGAGTTTGGCATGGTCCGACTCAGCTTGAAATCAATGGCAGTCAGTGGGAGCCAGTGTGGGAGACAGACCAGGGGCGCGCCTAGACTTTTCCATAGGGGTGCCCCATGAGGTGTCTAAGCCACGCAGGGGTGGCCAGCAGAATTAGGTGATATGAATGAACCTCCATCACCATAGCATCATTCACATACAAAAATCTAAGCTCTACTCCTTATAGTTTTTTTTTAAACAAGAGGTGATTCGACAGGTCAGCTCATAATCAGTGGCAGAGTGTGACTGGTTGTTGGTGTGTGTGTATCAGATCCACATAGACACACATATAGAGATTAAGTGATGATATGATACAGGCTTCTGATTGACCATTACCACAGATACAGAGAGTGGATGACATCATTGATCACACACACAGACAGGAAGCTCAGGCTGTTTCCTTCAAAATAAAAGTCTGGTTTTTCAAAATAAAAGCCCCAAACTTCGGAGGGGTAACTTTTTTTCCTCACAGGAAGCTGTGGCAATGATTGTCCTTTCAAAATAAAAGCCCCGAACTCTGATTTGATCTTCACAGGAAACAAGGTGTGTTTGTTTTCAACACGAACCTGGGACAGGCACGCACGAAGTGCGTGCTCCGGTGCAGGAGAGGGTCAGCATGCATCAGGCTGGGCCTACATGGCCCGGCGTCGCGTGGGTCCGGCGTCATGTGTGCAGGCACATATTAAAATTTCTTCAGGAATTTTTTGTCTAGTTATGTGCCTGCCGTCGAGCAAGGCTGGCGAAGCCAGCCTTGCGAGCACGGCGGCACATATTACTATTCCTTTTGGGGGGGTTCCCCAAGTGTCTTAGCATTCATGGCAGGCGAAGCCTGCCATGAATGCTTGTAGTAGGTCCACAAACACATAAATGATGTAAAATGATGAAAAATACCAAAAAATCCCAAGAAAATCCATCCAAAATCATTAAAACGCTGTATTTTAAGCCAGCAACGCGCTTATTAGTATCCAGGACGAGGTTTATTTTTTTCCTATTATTATTATTATTATTATTATAGCCACTCTTCGGCAATTAATGCGGGTCGCACCGTAAGGTGCACCCAGGCATGACATATATCAAAACGTGCGTCTCGATCGTGCCACCATGGCTATTACTTTTCTCCGTCAAAGCCGTTACCATGGCGACGCTAGACCCCAAAAACCGCCGAAAAAGTCCCATAGGAATGAATGGGGAAAGGGTCGGATTCAATCGTTTTCAAACTTTTTTCTTCAGTGAACAAACAGTCACAGCTCCTCATTCTTTCACCTAGAAACTCCATTCAACTTTCAAAACACAGCAAATTTTCCTGGCAACATATTCATAATTCACCTTCAATTTAAAAATGTATAGTTTCTTCAGCATTTCAACTTTTTCCAGACCATGAAATCTTCAAAAATCAGCCTTTAACATGGGTGTCTATTATGCACTAGAGTGGGAGAACTACACACCTAGAGTGGAGAGCAGTTTCAGAATCGTCTGAAAAAATATTTTTAAATCGCGATTGTGAGGGCTACGTTCACTCCACCGACATAATTTTTACAGCAAAACGTTGGAAATTTCGTCCCGGTCAGTAGCGTTGTGTCTCTTATGTCTCTGAGATTTATGGTTTTGGCTCCAGACCCTTAATTAGGGCAGCACCTCCAAAAATCTCTCCATTGGGCCCAATGTTAATTTTCAGAGGAAAAGGCGTGAGAAAGCAGGAAAACCTCTTGTGTTTAACCTGCCGCTGTCTGGCTTCTGAGTGGGCTAGAGACATAAAATTTACATCACTGCGATCATCGCGAGCTCCTGTCGCCTCTCGTCCAAACCCCAAAGCTGTACGCCTTACAGTTCTTGAGTTATTCAGAGGAGTTTGACAGGGTCTGACTCAGCTTGAAATCAATGGCAGTCAGTGAGAGCCAGTGTGGGGACAGACCAGGGCGCGCCTAGACTTTTCCATAGGGGTGCCCCATGGGGTGTCGAAGCCATGCAGGGGTGGCCAGCAGAATTAGGTGATATGCATGATCCTCCATCACCATAGCATCATTCACATGCAAAAAGCTAAGCTCTACTCCTTATAGTTTTTTTATATGAGAGGTGATTCGACAGGTCAGCTCATAATCAGTGGCATAGTGTGACAGAGCAGCTGTGTGTGTGTGTATCAGATCCACATAGACACACATATAGAGATTAAGTGATGATATGATACAGGCTTCTGATTGCCCATTACCAATGATACAGAGAGTGGATGACATCATTGATCACACACACACACAAACTCACACATACACGCACGCACACACACACACACACACACACACACACACACAGACACACACACACACACACACACACACAGACACAGAGGAAGCTCAGGCTGTTTCCTTCAAAATAAAAGTCTGTTTTTTCAAAATACAAGCCCCAAACTTCGGAGGGGTAACTGTTTCCTCACAGGAAGCTGTGGCTATGACTGTCCTTTCAAAATAAAAGCCCGAACTCTGGTTTAATCTTCACAGGAAACAAGGTGTGTTTGTTTTCAACATGAACCTGGGACAGGCACGCACGGCGCGTGCTTGATGCAGGAGAGGGTCAGCATGCATCAGGCTGGGCCTACATGGCCCGGCATCAGCGTGGGTCCGCGTCATGTGTGCAGGCACATATTAAAATTTCTTCAGGAATTTTTAGTCTAGTTATGTGCCTGCCGTCGAGCAAGGCTGGCGAAGCCAGCCTTGCAGCACGGCGGCACATATTACTATTCCTTTTGGGGGTTCCCAATGTGTCTTAGAATTCTTGGCAGGCTAAGCCTGCCATGAATGCTTGTAGTAGGTCCAAAACACACATATATGATGTAAAATGATAAAAATAACCCAAAAATACCCAAAAAAATCCATCTCAAAATCAGAAAAACACTGTGTTTTAAGCCAGCAACGCGCTTATTAGTATTCAGGACGAGGGTTTATTTTTTTTTCCTATTATTATTATTTTTATTATAGCCACTTCTTTCGCAATTAATGCGGGTCGCACTGTAAGGTGCACCCAGGCATGAGATATATCAAATCGTGCGTCTCGATCGTGCCACGATGGCTATTACTTTTCTCCGTCAAAGCCGTTACCATGGCGACGCTAGACCCAAAAAACCACCGAAAAAAGTCCCATAGGAATGAATGGGGAAAAGGTCAGACTTCAAACTTTTTTCTTCACCGAACAAACAGTCACAGCTCCCACATACTTTCACCTAGAAACTCCATTCAACTTTCAAAACGCAGCAAATTTTCCTGGCAACATATTCATAATTCATCTTCAATTAAAAAAATGTATAGTTTCTTCAGCATTTCAACTTTTTCCAGACCATGAAATCTTCAAAAATCAGACTTTAACATGGGTGTCTATTATGCACTAGAGTGACACAACTACACACCTAGAGTGGAGAGCAGTTTCAGAATCGTTGAAAAAATTTTTTTTTTTAAATCGCGATTGTGAGGGCTACGTTCACTCCACCGACATAATTTTTACAGCAAAACGTTGGAAATTTCGTCCCGGTCGTAGCGATGTGTCTCTTGTGTCTCTGAGATTTATGGTTTTGGCTCCAGACCCTTAATTAGGGCAGCACCTCCAAAAATCTCTCCATTGGGCCCAATGTTAATTTTCAGAGGAAAAGGCGTGAGAAAGCAGGAAAACCTCTTGTGTTTAACCTGCCGCTGACGGGCTTCTGAGTGGGCTAGAGACATAAAATTTACATCGCTGCGATCCTCGCGAGCTCCTGCCGCCTACGGTCCAAACCCCAAAGCTGTACGCCTTACGGTTCTTGAGTTATTCAGAGGAGTTCAACAGGGTCTGACTCAGCTTGAAATCAATGGCAGTCAGTGGGAGCCAGTGTGGGGGACAGACCAGGGGCGCGCCTAGACTTTTCCATAGGGGTGCCCCATGGGGTGTTGAAGCCATGCAGGGGTGGCCAGCAGAATTAGGTGATATGCATGAACCTCCATCACCATAGCATCATTCACATGCAAAAATCTAAGCTCTACTGCTTATAGTTTTTTTTATACGAGAGGTGATTCGACAGGTCAGCTCATCATCAGTGGCAGAGTGTGACTGGTTGTTGGTGTGTGTGTATCAGATCCACATAGACACACATATAGACCCTGTCTGATGATATGATACAGGCTTCTGATTGCCCATTACCAATGATACAGAGAGTGGATGACATCATTGATCACACACACAGACAGGAAGCTCAGGCTGTTTCCTTCAAAATAAAAGTCTGTTTTTTCAAAATAAAAGCCCCAAACTTCGGAGAGGTAACTTTATTCCTCACAGGAATCTGTGGCTATGACTGTCCTTTCAAAATAAAAGACCCGAACTCTGGTTTAATCTTCACAGGAAACAAGGTGTGTTTGTTTTCAACATGAACCTGGGACAGGCACGCACGAAGTGCGTGCTTCGGTGCAGGAGAGGGTCAGCATGCATCAGGCTGGGCCTACATGGCCCGGCGTCGCGTGTGCCCGGCGTCATGTGTGCAGGCACATATTAAAATTTCTTCAGGAATTTTAGTCTAGTTATGTGCCTGCCGTCGAGCAAGGCTGGCGAAGCCAGCCTTGCGAGCACGGCGGCACATATTACTATTGCTTTTGGGGGGGTTCCCCAAGTGTCTTAGCATTCATGGCAGGCGAAGCCTGCTTGTAGTAGGTCCAAAACACACATATATGATGTAAAATGATAAAATAACCAAAAAATAGCCAAAAAATCCATCCAAAAATCATTAAAACGCTGTATTTTAAGCCAGCAACGCGCTTATTAGTATCCAGGACGAGGTTTATTTTTTTTTCCTATTATTATTATTATTTTTATTATAGCCACTCTTCGGCAATTAATGCGGGTCGTACCGTAAGGTGCACCCAGGCATGACATATATCAAATCGTGCGTCTCGATCGTGCCACCATGGCTATTACTTTTCTCCGTCAAAAGTGTTACCATGGCGACGCTTAGACCCCAAAAACCGCCAAAAAGTCCCATAGGAATGAATGGGGAAAGGGTCGG